>JAVKPL010012586.1:0-62712 GCA_032173675.1 Gastrolobium villosum | reverse complement strand
TGGAATTTGAAAGGTCAACAGACAGAATGTCTACGCTCCAAGCGTGGAACCCCACGCTTGCAGCGTGGACAAGGAATTTGGATCGTCAGAGGCAGTAGGTCCACGCTTCAAGCGTGGAATCCCACGCTTGCAGCGTGGACAGGGTTTTAAGTGCGCAACCCTAGTTCCCAAGCGCCGCGCCCCATCCCCTTCCCCCATTTTTCTTTTATTTTCTTTCCCTCCCTCCTATTCCCCATTTCCCCCTCACCTTTTCCCCTTCCCTCCTCACTCTCTCCTTCGTCTCCCTCTCACTCCTCTCTCTCTTCCACTTCCCCTTTTCACAACCACACCACTCCACCCCACCACTTCACCACATCACCACCACTTCTTCTTCACCCCACCACCACACACCGCATACCGTCGCTGTTCACCGCCACTATCCACCGCCACACCGCCATCATCTCCACCATAGTCTTTCTTCTCCACTGTTCACGTGAGGATTAAATCTCTGCATAAGTTTCCATCAAAATGGCTGGAGAAAAGGTACACATCCATTATTTCTTTTCTTTCATTGCTTGATGATGGTTGCAAGTATAGGAGAGGTATGATTTCGATAGTTGTAATGGATTGCATGTGGTATGTGTTTGTTCAGATTGGGATTGAATGCTGGTAAAATGATGTTTAACATTTGCTGAAAATATGCGGTGCTATTTTTTTTTTGCAATTTGTTCGATACTAATGCTGTGTTGGTCATAAATTGTCTTGATACACGTGTTGTTTGGCATAATTAATGGGGTTGGGATTATTTATTTGAGTGGATGGTTGAATGTAAATCTGAGAATTGAGCTGAATGATAATATGAAATGAATCTGTCTGCTGATAATATTTGTTGTGCACATGTATTGGGAACTTTTCTGAGTTTCAGGAGAAAAGAATGAAAAAGAGCACAGAAGGGTCGTCTACTGCGAAAAGACCCCGCACAAATTTTGATCCCAGAAGATTTCTGTCCGCTGAAAAGCAGGACGTTTATGACACTAAACTGCTGAATAAAAATGTAATCAAAGAAAGGGGATTCGATTTGGGGAGTCTCCTACTTTTTGATAATATTTATTCGGTGGTTCAAAGGAGACACTGGAGGACATTGGTCACCTTTCCACAAGATAGTTCTGGGCGCATTCTGAGAGAATTTCTGGCCAATGCTGATAAGAACACTGTCAATTCCACCCGAAGGAGTTGGGTGAGAGGGAAGGAAGTGCCATTTGATGCTGCGACAATTGAAGAATTCCTCCAAACTTCGTATGACCCTACGGCTGAGTGCGAATTTGCCCGACTATTCAATCTGATGCAGCCGACAGAAGGGTATTATCGGGAAGAAATGCCCCTCATAGCTGATGAAGTTCGGGAAAAGATCACCAGTCCATTCTCTGAATGGAAATTTAGGCCGGGTCTCACAAATGTACCCGAAAAATTTACTAGGCTCAGCCTTACTGGTGAGGCTATCAGCTGGCACACTTTTGTGAATGCAACCGTTATCCCTTCTACGAACAAAAGTGATGTTAATGTCGAGAGGGCTGTGCTATATTATGTGCTGATGGGGGACAAAAATCTGAATATTGCTGCCATTTTATCTGACAGGATTGTCCACATGATTACCCAGAGCAAGGAAAATAATCTATTGGCTCACAGTTCTTTAATCTCCAATCTGTGTATTAAAGCTGGGGTTGAAATTCCTGCTAATGAGCCATTGGATGTAAAGGCTGAAAAGCCTATGACAAAGACTGCCTTGGAAGGATATTACAAGGAATCTGAAAAACATGCAGCATGGCTTCTCAATAGCCAGGGAAATCCTATACCCCCTCCAGAGCCACAGGATCCGCCAGTACCTCAGGCACCTCCAGCATCCCAGACATCAGCAGCATCCTCATCTGCTCGTCAGCCACTCTATGAGGACTCTCCGATCATACTCGAGATGCATGCCATGATGAAGGCCATGTGCTTGAAGATGGGGATTGATCCAGCCGATCCTCCTAGCTCTTTCCAGCAGTATACTATGGAGGAGTGATCATTGGCTGTTGTTACTTTTATTTATTTTCGGACATTGTTAAATTTTGTGTTTTGTTTTAAATGACCAATAGGATTTTGTTAGGGTCAAGTACTTTTTGGATATGAACATCTCAGGGTCTCTCTCACTGTTTTGCTGATATATTATTGTTAATGATGTGTGCTTTAATTGCGCAGCCGTTCTTATCGATTGAACTTAGTTATTGCTGGGGACAGCAATTTCTAAAATCTGGGAATGGTGGATGACCTTGCCCACCTGTTCTTGCACTTTAGCTGCAATTGTGGAACCACACTTCATTTCAGGGGAGATATTCGAACCAACTTACATTTTCAGTTGAAATATCTGTCTTAGCTTAAGCAATTTTTAAAATTCAGCAAAATTTTTTGAAATATGCCTGTATGTATGTTGTTTGGAATATGCCTATTGATAATCTCAGATTTAGATGTTGCTTCCTTAAACAAATGATTGAATTCATCTTAGGAAGTACATTAAGCTTTGAAAGTTTTGGCATGATGTCACTTGGCATGAGTAGAGATTAGAATTGTTCGTCTGTCTGAAATTATGTGCTAAGATTGATGATATGCCTGATATCTCTGTGAATTCTAGTCTGAAATCATAGCCTTGAGGTTTGAGCCTAGACAGTAAAATTTTTCTGAGAGGCCTCACTGTACTGACACTCTAGAACTTGGTTTGTTTCTCTACAAGGCATGCATTTTAACTGATATGATAAGGCAATTTGTTCTTGATAGCCCTGGCCATAAAGCTCACCTGTATAATTAATCTTCCATTGTTATCCCTTTGAGGTTTGAACCTATTCATTGGTGATTACCAAATTGTTGCTTAACCTATCCATGATGAACTTACCCTAAGTGAGATTGAACTACTGATTTTTCTCAAAAAGAGAGAAATATCTAAGGTAAGCTCCACTACACTAAGCAGATTAAAAAGGGAAAAGAAAAAAAAAAAAAAAAAAAAAAAAAAAAAAAAAGGGAAAAAGAAAAACATGCGGGTGAAGCAGTGTGAATAAATTGGTCAAACATAGGAATTGACTTCCCGAAATTCTGTGGGCAAGTTAGTGGAGCAAAAATTGATAAGTTCTCAGTGTCAATCTCATAGCATTTGAAGCCACTCTCCATACAAAATTCCTACCTTAGCCAGGCCAAATTAAAACCATTGAAAGTCCTTTGATCAGTTAAATGCATGTGTTTGAATCCTTCAATTTTAAGGATATTGAGAATATGATCAAGCCTATGGTAGTGTTTCAGCTGTGATGGTTATGTATGTCTGACACCCTAAAAACACAAGAGTGAGAGTGATATAGTTTGTCTTGGTGAGGGATGTTCAGATTACATTCCTGAAATTGCAGAGAATTGATGGCATCATCAGAATTCTTGCAGAATTCAGTCAGGCATGACATAATGGTTTCTTCAAGTGTTTTGTTGATATTGTGTTGAAACACTGCTGTACGAAGTTCTAAGTTTGAATCAGTTTATTGCTGAGGACAGCAATGTTTAAATCTGGGAATTGTTTGATATGCTCCCAGCATATATACTTTTATAGATCAAAAACAGCAGGAAATCAGATCTAAAACTGTATATAAAAGTGTATATGTGGTGAAATTATTGAATAAAATTGTCAGACACTCTCTCACTCAAATTCTTCATGTTTACAGGAGGAAAATAACAAATAAAGGAGTAAGGAGAAGAATCAGACAGAAGCCCCACGCTCCAAGCGTAGGAATCCACGCTTGAAGCGTGGGAGGAGACTTCAGAACAGTGAGTCCACGCTGCAAGCGTGGAACTCCACGCTTGGAGCGTGGAAAAAGCAAAAATGGCAGAAGCTCCACGCTTGGAGCGTGGATCCTGCGCTCCAAGCATGGGATTGAGAGAGACAGCTGTCAGTTGCGAGAAAAGGAGGATTTTTAGGTTATAAAAAGGGCATAAGGCAACCCTAGGAGAGACATCTGATATTCTACACAACTGAGATCATTCGGAGGCGGAAGTTCTGAGAGAGATCTCTTCTTCTACCTTTCTGTAGTTCTTTTAGTTTTTGTTTTTCAATTGAATTTTGGATTCTAGCCATGATAATGGTTGGCTAGAACCTCTTTGCTGTAGTTAGGGTCACGAACCCTTGTGAACCCCTGATACAATGGATTGAGTTTTTATGAATATATTTATCTTTTGAAGTTCGTTCTATTCTGTTCGTATTGTTATTGTTATTATTAGATCCGATCAATCTAGTAAGTAATAATAAATCTGAGGATTAGGGCCAACAAGAGGGATCTGAGGTCTTTAATCCGGAAAGGGGATAGAACGACGGTATGAACATGATCTAGACATAGACATGATTCATATTGTAGATGTTTCAATTATCGATCGTTATGCTTGATCTCATATAGGGCACCTCAAGGAATTAGGGTTCTATATGAGATTAAAGGGTTAATTCCTCAAGGGATTGAGAATTAACTATTGATATTTTTATCTGATAATTATCTAAGTTCACGATTTATATATTAATACTTAACTTAATCCAGAGTAAAAGGTGGGGATCATTGGTGAGTGCTCTCTACTACAGCGCTTTTCTCATATATTTAAACCCTTTTTTTCAATTCTTATTCAAAAAGAACCAAAAACAAGTCTTTTAAATTTACAAATCAAATTTCCACACAATCCTGACATTCGTGTCAAAACCCTTCTGAAATATTTAATCTTAAAAGAAAGAGTTTTAATTGATTTAAACACACTCTCTGTGGATACGAACTGTGATTTATCACTGTATTACTTGCGCGATTCGGTACACTTGCCGATTCACGTCAAGCAGCCCCGAAGGGGTGAGAATAATCCCAGTAGTGTGGCAACAAAACCAATAATATAACAGTATTAACTAGGCACAAAATCATAAACAGTCACTTCAACATATCCTTGTTCCTTTTCCTTTTTCCTTTTCATCATATTCATATATATTGCGTATATAACGCCTTTCCTTTGCGCTTTTAGCACCGTCGTGCGCGCACTTCACAGTGGATATCAAATACTCATGGTACCTGAGCTCTCAATGGATTCCAACTGTGGGCCTATGCGGACTGATGCCAAGTGTCCCATACCCTGGTACCTTAGGGATGCCTATATGATGCTTGCTCAAACACATGGTCCTGTACATAACTATTCTAAAAACAAGGCCTATATGATCTTGGTACATGCATGCCATGCTATGCTTTCACACACAAAACGTACAAAAATGCGGTATGATGTAAGGTGCATGCTTATATACTTTTCATATAGCCATCACGGCACATATACTTGTCATATACGTTATGCTGCCACATAACCACTTTACCTCATAATCGTATGGCCATCACGGCACATTTCTATAGCCATAACGGCACATTTTTGGCAGTTTTCTTTCATCATAAGGAACATAATACTTTTACGGAGTATGGAGCATCATGTCACAACTTTATACCATTAGTCAATAGTCACATTAGGTAATATCGCCTGACACTTACCTTGCGTGCCTTAAATAATACCAAACAGCAGCGAAGTATCTCACTTCTTAAGCGCACCTAAATCAATTACAACCAATCATTTACAGCGGCGATTTACAGCAGAAACAGTGAGCATACAACAGCATTTTACAGTAGAAACAGTGAGCATACAGCAGTGTTTTACAGCAGAAAACAGTGAGCATACAATAGCGTTTTACAGCAGAAAACAGTGACGTTTGTTCTTAAAACAGTGAGCAGAAAACAGTGAGTTGTTCTTTAAAACAGTGAGCAGAAAACAGTGACGTTTTCCTTAAAAACAGTGGGCAGAAACAGTGATGTTTTCCTTAAAAACAGTGGGCAGAAACAGTGACGTTTTACAGCAGGAAAACAGTAACATCTTACAGCAAAAACAGTGGCCATTTTCAAACAGAAACAGTGGCATTTTGGACATCAAACAGTGGCAGAAATAGCGGCATCAAACAGTGCCAGAAACAGTGGCATTTGAACGTTAAAACAGTGACATAAACAGTGACATTTGAACCTCAAAACAGTGACATAAGTAGAGGTATTTGCATATCAAAATAGTGGCATGAATGGTAGCATTTGAACATGAAACAGTGACATGGGTAGTGGTATTTGCACATCAAAACAGTGGCATAAAGAGTGATTTTTGGACATCAAAACAGTGGCATAAGTGATGATTTTTGAACATTAAAACAGTGGCATAAATGGGAGTATTTGAACATCAAAATAGTGGCATAACTAGTAGTGTTTGAACATCAAGATGGTGATCATTTTATGCAGAAACAGTGGCACATTAAGTACTAAAACAGTGAGCATTTTTGTGCAGAAACAGTGACATGTGAGGCACTAAACAGTGAGCATTTTTGTGCAGAAACAGTGACATGTGAGGCACTAAAACAGTGAGCATTTGTGCAGAAACAGTGGCATGAATATGGTGATCCTTTCAAACAGAAACAGTGACATTCTTATCCTCAAAACAGTGGCACATTCATAGGGAAACAGTGGCATTAACTCAAGCATAACCATGAGACTTTCATTCCATAACTTAAGCATACAAGTCATCATCAAATAGCTCCACCATTATACTTTCACCATGCTCATTCTTGAATCCAAAACAAAACATAATCAAGGAGACATTTCATGCACACACATGGTTACACACAATGAAAGGAGTCTAAGTTCTAGGCTTACCTCTTGTAGCACACACTTCTTGGTCAAGGATCACACACAACACCCTTCTAGTTCTACCAACAACACGATCACCCTTCCTAGGAGATGACTTGTGCGCTCTAATGGTGAGGAGGAACAATCTTGGACAGCTTCCAAGGGTGAGTAACAAGGCTGGACAGTGAGGGAAAAGAGAAGAAAACTCACACTTGCTTGATGTCTTAGGCCACGGCTTTGAGAGTGTGAGGGAAGGTGAGTTAGCTTAGTCTTTCTTTCTCCAAGTGTGCTTGTATTCACGGCTAGAGAGTGAGGGAAGAGGGAGAGAAATTGGCTGAATGTGCAAAGTGAGGAAGGCTCCTCTTGTGCGCACAATTAAAGAGAAGAGGGAGGAGAGGTTGGAATGATGAGGCATCATGGCAAATCTGGTTTCTTGTGGAAGTGGGGCTGCAAACTTGGTTTGAACAAGCAAGGAGCTTGCTTCTTGCACACTCTAGGCACATGCAAGGAGGTGAAAGGGAGAGGTTCAGATCTGAATGATGTGCTACCTAAGTCAGAATTTTTAACACAAGCAACTAAGCCATGCGCACAAGGTGGAGTGGAAGAAGTTGGCAGATTTCTCCTCCACTCAAAACACATGCAATCTGCCCAAAAATCCTTCATTTGTTGCATGTGGAGGCAAGGGACAGATTTGGTTCATGATGGACTGCAAAAGCATGCAGAAATCTGCACATTTCAGGCTCATGATGGAAGGTGTAAGATGTGTTTGACCAAGTGGTTTTCATGCACATAGGAAAAGGCCAAGCCTTATGCGCACATGTGTGGAGGAAATATGCAAGGCTTGTGTGACTTGTTAAGTGGGGTTTCTACCCTAAATGGATCCTTGATGAGGTTGTGATGGTGGACAAACTTTTGGGCTGAACCATTGCCCAAATAAGGCCATGAGGCCGTGACACCAAGGGGAAAAACAAAAGGCTTCAAGGTGTTAAAGTCCACTACTTGTAGTTTTATGATGGATCAAAAATTAAGCTAATGGTACCAATTCAAGGCCATGAGGCCGTGGCACAAAGGAGGAATCACTCCACACAATTTAATCCTACATCTTGGTGTGAATAAATTACTAGCCCATTAATCCAAGTGCTTTAAACACCAAAGCCTTATAACACACAATCACATTACTCATATGATTCTAATAAAAGTTCACATGCCTACATATGTACTCTCCTAACATTTTAATTTAAATACTTCACTAACTTACCTTAGTCTCATCCGAGGGTAAAGATCAAACAATTCGAAAGCCATCAAACATACACATGCATCTATATCATTGTAACACTTATGCATTTTACTAATTATGTGGGATGTTACAGCGCACATCAATAATCGAAATTTGAATTTTTTTTTTATATACGAAAGGAAAGAAAAAAATGAAATCGAAATTTGAATTCTTTTGACAAATGGCAATATATGATGCTAACCTTGAAAGCCATGGTTGGCTATAAGTTTCACTAGCATGTACCATCCTATTTGGATTTGTTTTAGAATTGAAATCTCGTGAGTATGTGTTATATAAAAGGGTTTTATAAGAGTTATGTTGTAGGAAAAGTGATTGTATTAGGTTATAGAGATTCGTTTTGCGTGCTGGGATTTTTTTTTGCTGCGGGCCCCACAAAATGTTGTGAGTGTATGAAATTTTTTGTGGTCATGTTAAATGATGATGATAAACCCTATATAAAACTCAAAAAGAAAAAGAGGTAGTTCCAAAAAATAATTAATAGTATTGGTTGATTGATGTACACATAACAGAAGAAAAAGATTTGAAAAAAAAAAAAACAGATCTTGCATGATGCGTCTATTATCATTACTTTATAGATCACTAGTCGCTGTTGTACATGGTGCAGTATTATCTGTGCTTGATCTTATAGAACAAGGGTAAAAAATAGAACTTCCACTGACTCTCTACAGAATTACCATTAAATAAGTATATAATCAACAATGTAATAATCCAAGAGTTATTAATTTAATGGCGATCCAATTAAATCTCAAGATTTGATCTGTCCAAAAAATAATGGGTTGCATTCCGGTGTGCATGACAACCTTCTCAGAATCAATATTTTTTTAATTTCTATTTCCCGTAATAGAAATGGATAGAACTCATTTGGTAAAATCGGTTTATTTTTTTATTCCCGGAATGAATCGGTTTAATTTTTGTGCTGGAGAACAAAAAAAAGATTCAAAAAATTTATGCTTTTTTGTTTCCGGGCACAAAATGAGAAACACTTGTCTCTTTCCACCACTACTATCATCACCATCACCACAATCATCCCGACACGACCACCGCCACCATCGTCGTCACAGTCATCGTACTACCAGTGCCGTCATCACAATCACCACCACTACCAACATGCCAGCTGCCACCATCACCACCATCTTCGTATCCACTATAGTCACCGCCATCGCCACGACGCCACCATCACCATCACTATTACTGTTACCGTCACTGTCACCAACCACCACCACCATCGCCGCAACCACTGCCATCACCACCACTACCACCACCATGCCATCGCCATGACTACCGTCATCACCACCATCACCACACCACCTCCGTCACCAACCACCACCACCATGCCATTATCATTATAACCACTGCCATCGCAGCCACTGTCGTCACCACCACCACTACTACCATCACCACGCCACCACCGTCATCATAGCCACTGCAATTACCACCACCACCATGCCATCACTATCACTACCACCACCCCGCCACCAGCATCGTCGCCGCCGCCACCACCACACCATATGGAAATGATAGTGATGATCCGAAAAAAATTATGTTTAACAGAAATTATTTCTTATTATATTATTTGTTGTGTTATCAAGCGCAATTCTTATTCTCAAAATAAAAATATAACATATTATTAAACACATTTTTTTCTCAAAAACTATTCCAAGGAACATAAATAAAAAAGAATTGTTTCTTTTCAGAAACAGTGTCAAGGAACATAATGATTATCATGTACCCTAAGAGTCGCAATTATTGGAGAAAGAAAGTCCTAACAAATGGAACCCAAAATAATATAATTTGAAATTAAATCCAATTCAATAAATACAAAGTAGGACTTCGTTCGGTTCGATCTCCATATATCACATTTGGGAGAAATTTAAATATTTTCATATATGATCCACATCACACTCCGAATTAGTTTCATAGCCGGCTCAAAGAGTCAAAACTTATGATACCGGGAATAACTAACTTACCTAAAAAAATAATTACTGTTCGATTACCTCAAAAGAGAGGGGGGGTTGGAATTCGTATTTTATTCAAAGAATAATAATATTTAAATAGAGTACATTAGTTTATCAAAAATAAAAATAAAAATTAGAGTACATTAAAAAAATTACAATGTTCTTTCCGCCCGGTTCTTTAACCTAATAGATTTATCCGTCTTTAAATAAATCATCGTGTATTACAATTAACATCTATCGTTATTGGTTTGTCCTTCACTCGAAATTGATTAAAATATAAATCGTAATATAATAAAAAAAACTTTGAATTAATAATTTCTGTTTTATTCCAAATTCTCAAATTACAAATATGTAAATATTGCATCAAATTCAACGTATATTTATATTATGTAGTCCCTTTAATAAAATGAATAACCTAAATGAACAAATAAATAATAATAACATTTTTATTTAAATAAAACAATTTAAATTAATAACACTATATTTTTTTTTGGTGGTTAGTAAGACTAAATTATTTAATTTACATAACATGCTGATGGCGTGAGTATTTTTTTTATTTTCTTTATTGTATTATTTATTATAATACAATATATTTAACATAGGGTTTTATAAGAGTTATGTTGTAGGAAAAGTTATTGTGTAAGGTTATAGAGATTCGTTTTGCATGCCAGAGTTTTTTTTTAACATGCGAGCCCCACAAAATGTTGTGTGTGTAGGAAACTTTTTGTGGACATGTTAAATGATAGAATGGAAACCCTTTAACATATTATTGACAATTAACCTTGGTTAATGCTAACCACGAGTGTGAATAACCGATCCAAGGAAATACATTAGGAATCCTACATGCCTGTATTTAGGAGTCCTGTACCGCATTTTCAAGGAACACCTCACCCCATACAATGTTACTCGTAATCTTTCTCATCTTCTTTATTTTGTTTCTACTAGTGAAATGGTATTCCAAATCTACAAAACGCGAAAGCTCAACCCCTTCTCCTCCAAAATTTCCTATTATAGGAAATCTCCATCAACTTGGCTTGTACCCTCATCGCACACTCCAATCTTTAGTTAAAAAATATGGCCCTTTAATATTGCTCCATCTTAGGAGTGTGCCAGTTCTTTTGAGTGGTTTTAAACGAATCTCAAAGATAGGAAGATATCTCAGAGGAATGATTCAGCATGGTAGAGTAACAAAAAACTCGTATGCTGGCATTATTGACCGAGTGAAAGAGAGGTTAACCAGTTTGGCAATCCCAAACTTTTTCTCAAGCGGGTAGAGTTGTTTTGTCATAGTCAGTGTCGTCCACAATTCCGTTTTATCATATGTATAGTAGCATGATTGTTAAAGCCTTTTGTAATGAGTTGGAGCAGCTTCAAAGATCCTTCATTTGGGGAGACTCGTTAGATAAAAGACACTTGCATCTGGTGGGGTAGGATACCATTACAAAACCGAAAGCATTAGGTGGCCTGTGATTAAGAAAACGAACGACTATGAATGAAGCCTTTATTGGGAAGCTTGTTTGGGGTTTCCTGTATGAGCCAGATCAACTATGGGTTAAAATAATGAAGGCTAAATATAGTCACTTTTCTGACAATCAGGAGATTTTTCTTTGGAAATCTGGCAACTCTCGTCTTTGGAAATATATGTGTGAGAATTGGAACAAACTAAAACACAGGTTAGTTTGGGGTATTAAGGACGGAAAAGATGTGGAATTTTGGGAGGATAAGTGGTTGGATCATGGGAGTAATTTAGCTAGAACCATTGTTCCTATTACTTAGGAATTTCAAGGAAGGAAGGTTAATGATTGTGTAGCAGAAGATGGTTCATGGGGTTGCACAGCTCTCTCCAATGTCCTTCCCATGGATATCATCCGGAGTATACGAAGTATTCTTCCGCCTCACGAATCTAATGGACCAGATAAGTTAAAATGGAATATCAATAACTCTACTGGAGTCTCAGTCAAGCACATGTATTATGCTATGATGAATTTTGATGAGAATCTGTCACATGAGAATGAAATTTGGCCTTACATTTGGAAGCTCAAGGGGCCAAACCGTATCAATCTGTTGTTGTGGAAGATAGCTCACCACAGGTTACCAACAAGGTGATGGCTGGCTAATATGAATATATCTTTGCCTGACTGCCCATTGTCTCAAGTAGGAGATGAAACAATTATCCACGTGGTTAGAGATTGTGACAAAATTAAAAGTCCCTGGCAGAATGTACTGGCGTCTGATATGATAGCTAAAATTTTAAACTCTGACCTAGATACTTGGTTGTTAGATAATCTGAAAAATTTGATTGTTCTGCGACTTTAATGCTCCGTGGTGTTTGATTTTTGCTATGACAATTTCGCAGGCTTGGTTTTGGAGAAACTATATTATCCATTTAGCTAAGGATGATTTCAGGGCTTATAAAGTTCACACAATTGTGCAAAAGGTTAAGGAGTATACTGAAGCATGTGGGAATGGTCAAGTTGTAAAAACTAGAAGAGATCGTACGATCATTCATATTTGTTGGTCCCCGCCAGAGTTTGGCTGGATTAAATTAAACATTGACCAGGCTGCTAGGAGTAATGGTGGTGGAGCTGCTTGTGGGGGTATTATTCGTGATGATACATGTCATTGGCTCCAAGGGTTCTCCTACCATATTGGTCAATGCTCAGCCTTTATAGCTGAATTATTAGGTGTCCTTAAAGGCCTAAAAATTGCCTAGGCTGGTGGTTGGAAACAAATTATTCTCGAAAGTGATTCCAGTTCAATTATCACTTTGCTCACCAAAATTGGAGGAGCAACTCGAGAGTTTTCTCTAGTGACTCGTATTCGAGCATGGTTATAAAAAGATTGGGAAGTTTGCCTAGTTCATTCCTACAAAGAGAATAATGGTTGTGCGATTGGCCCTCAAGATTTCCTCCGAATAATCATATAAAAAATAATATGTGTTTTTCCTTCTCCCACTCCTGATATTTAGCCTTTGTATTTGACTGATCTTTCTTTGATTTGTAATTTCCGTACGATAGCTGTAACTTGATTTTTTTGGGGTTGGTTTTCCCCCTTTGCTACATCAATATGGGTTCTTTCTAGTTCTGAGTGTGTATATTTCCTAGAATATTCTCCTATATATATATATATATATATATATATATATATATATATATATCTGGTTTAGGTACTTACATTGGACGTGGGTGATGGTAAACATCATCGTGCTATCGTGGTAGGACCCACCTCAAGTACCAATACGTATGTTACGGGCTCCTCCAACGTCACAATGGGTGTAAGGCTGAGAGATAGGTCACAAATAAGGCAGCCCAAGAAGCTTACGGTTTATATAGTGGGCTAGTAATGTTTTAGGCCCGTTTTGTTATTTTAATTTATGTATTGTTTTGGCCCATATCGTGCCATCTTGTCTTTTGTCTATTTTAGGTCACAAAGAGTAAAGGAAAGGATATGTTTAAAGTAAAACTCTCTCTCTACCTTTCTTCCTTCTTCTTCTTCTCTCTCTCTTTTCTCCTCTCTTCTATTCTGTCTAAAATTCATCAAAGGTTACATTGGTGCTTTCATTGACCTGACATGGCTGAAAATACACGCCTCCGTGATGTCACACAGCAGGTTCAAGACCTCCAGCAATCGCGCCTGTCATTGCAGGAGCATCTATCCAACTTGGAACTAGCCCAGGACCGTCGTTTTACTGCTATGGAGTTGTCCCATACTCAACACATGGACACACTACAGAAACAGTTACAGGACGTTCTCTCTGTTCTACATTCTTCACTAGCCTTCACAGATCCGAATGCGGGCGTATTAGGCTCTGGCCCTTCCCACACTTCTTCCAGCCACACACATGAGCCTCACCGTCAACGCCAAATGAAATTAGATTTCCCCAGATTTGCTAACGGGGAACGTACTGATTGGTTATTTGCTATAGAACGATATTTTCGTTTCTATAATGTTCCTAACCATGAACGTCTTTTGCTGGTTTCATTCAATATGGATCCACCTGCGTCATCCTGGTTTCAGTCTTTGGACCAAGATGGTTTGATTCCAGACTGGAATTCCATCGTCACAGCTTTACAAAAGCGTTTTGGCCCGACGGAATCTGAAGATCCAGCCGTAGCTATTGCTAAACTTCAGCAAACCGGCACAGTTACCGAATACTACGCCGCTTTCGAGCAGCTGTCACGCAAAATTCCTGGCTTATCCGTCACTGTTAAGAAGGGGTTATTCTTGGCGGGATTAAAATCAACGATTCGTTGTTCAGTTTTGGTCCACCGACCCCAAGACGTTCACGATGCCCTTGCCTATGCCAAAGTTTATGAGGAGAAACTCAGTACTGACAGACCACTGAAACCCTGGGTTCCACGTACCACCTCTTTTTCCACTCAGCCCAACCACTCCCAACCGCCTTCCCCCTCACCATCGCTTCCCCCTGTTAAAAATCCTATTCCCATGTCAGCTTTACCTATTCGCCACTTATCCCTAGCCGAACGACAAGCCCGTCGAGAGAAAAACTTGTGTTACAATTGTGACGAAAAATTTACAGCTGGGCATCGATGTAAAGGGCGCGCATCCCTTTTATACCTGGATGGATCTGAGGATGACGATGGTACTATACCACCAGATGGGGATCCTCCTCCTGAGGAGCAATTAACACCAGAAATAAGCCTGAATGCATTGTTTGGCCACAGAACTTCTAATTCATTCCGACTTACAGGTACCATATCTGGTACAGTTGTCCAAATCTTAATTGATGGAGGTAGTACCCACAATTTTATTACACCAAGAATGGCCTCTTATCTTAACCTTGTTATGCATGCCATTTCCCCCTTCAATGTGCATGTTGGTTGTAAGAACCCGCACCGCTAATTAAGGTAATTAGCGAATTAATTATGGTAATTAGGAAATGATTACATAATTGACCTTAATAATTATTAATGGGCTTAAATAATTATATTGAGTGAGTAGAAATGCTGAAAGTCGTTTTTCGGAAGAAAAGCGCAGATACCGGTTCTGCTACCCGGTATAAATGCGTACCGGAAAAGTATCCCGAAAAATTATAACGAATGCATGATAATTACTAGAATATTATGTAGGACTTGTAAAACAAGTTTCAAGTCAAAATAACGTAATCTGATGGCAGAACTGATACTGGCTATGGAAAAGCGCGTACCAGAAAGGTGCTCCGAAAAATAAAACAAAAATATGACAAATCTTAGAAAAATGTGTAGGTCTAGATTCCAAAGTTTGGGATCAAGATCTTTTACTTTTCTATTAAGGCTAATACTGCGCGTTAAGCGGCCTTGTGCCTATAAATAGACACACTAAGGCACAAAACCCTAGGAGCCTCATTTTCCTACGTGAATTTCCCTCTGAGTTTGGAGCCACCTTGCTGATTTGGTGCCTTCCTCACTCCCCTTCATCATTTCTTGAACCTTGAGGCCTTTTCCTTCACATTTCTTCTCCTAAACACTTGAGAGCATGCATGGTGAGGAAGTGTGAGTGTGTACTTCTGAGTTTCCAGCCTCTGTGTGTTGGTGAGGTTGTTGGCCTTGGGTGGTTTGAGGGTTGGAAGCCATAGTTGTGGCATTGTGAGGTCCAAGTAGTGACCTTTGTGTAGAAAGAACCAACCTTTGTGAAGGCATTTTCGTTTAGTGTAAAGTCAGAACCTTGGAGCTGACTTGTGAGCTCCAAGAGCACCATTGTTGGCTGCTTAAAGCTTGGGGTAAGTTTCCTCACCTTTGATCTTAAGTTTTGAGGCTTAAAGTTGATGTCTTGGCCATGTTTAATGAGTAAACAAGAAGGTATAATGAGTATGAACCTAAAATAGATTAAAGATGCATGCTTTAACGTGTACATGTGTTAAAAGTTGAATCTTTGGGTGGGATATTCACGAAATGCAGAAACTGCATTCTGTCGTGAGATATCCGGATATTTGTCGAACAGATATCCGGATATCAGTATCCGGATATGGTATCCGGATATGCATATCCGGATATGGTATCCGGATATCCATATTCAGATATGGGATCTGGGTATCCGGATATATTATATCCGGATATGTTCAGTATGATATCCGGATATGGAATATCCGGATATGTCCCTTGTGATATCCGGATATCCTGGGTTTTCGCAGAACAGTTGTTGTGCTGTTTGAACAGTAAACTATTGGGGGTTGGTGGACCCTAGATTAAGGAAGTTGAACTTCTGTAATTAATGAACTAAGTCAGAATCATATGATTAAGGGCTTATGGCTTTGTTGGAAGCCTTAAGACGTAAAACGTAAAGGAAAGGCGTAGTCTTTAAGTTGTATGCTTGCGATGCATAAATATTGATGTATTATTGGTCCATATCAGATTGTGACACTGCTGTGTTTGGACGTAAGAGTGGTTGGACTCTTGGCTTGGATAGCTAGCTTGCAAGGTAAGCTTTCGTGTCCTCGGTTTAGCCATTTTGTGGTTCCACCATGTCCCATGGGGATGTGGTTTATGCATGTTGTGTTACATGCTTTGATGTTTTGGAAATGCTGTTGAGCTATTATATGCAATGTGCTTTTATGATATGCATGTGGTGTCCACCTATACGGTAAGCCTGAGTATGTAGTACGTACAAGATGGTGAGGCTGTGGGTGAGGTGAAAGCGGTGTTCCTTGTACTCATGTGGGTTTAGACGTATTCCTGCATTTCTCTGGCCAGTAGATTTGATAAACACACATGGCATGATTATCTGCTGCATCGCATAGTTTTGGAACTTATATTGTAAATACTGTTTTTGAACTTATATTACACATGTAAGTGAGCTTGGGGGGAAGATCCTTGAGGACCCCTTGTCTTACTGAGATTTCTTGTTTAGAGATCTCACCCCACGTTTGGGGACGCTTATTTCAGGATCGGGTAATGTTGAGGGCTCAGGTGGCAGGAGGCCAGAGCTGAGTTGATATTATGATATGCTGACGTGCTGGACTTGACTGTTATGTTTTCCGCTTTGATTATGTTATTATGTTGAGACTGTTATTGGGCATTGTTGCCTTATTTGGTGAGCATGGGGTTTGTCCATGCCACATGGTTTGGCTATTGTCTTTTAATTTGATGTTGTAATTAAAGTATCAGGATTTTGACCCAGGCTACGTGTTGTAGTCTTGTGGCTTTAGATACTCACTTATTAATTATATATGAGGTATTCCAGTTAGTTGTCTTGCAATTTACATACAGGCAGTATTTTATGAAATTGATTAAGTAATCAAGTTGGTTAAGTTTAATGACGTCATAATTGAATCAAAGAAAAAGTTATTCCGCATTTTAATTAAGCGTGGCTTAATACGATAGTATGTTAACAATCCGGGTTAACACGGGCTGTTACATTGGTAATGGCGATACCCTTACTTGCTCAGCGTCTTGTTCGGGCGTTCCTTTACTCATGCAAACCAATTCGTTTGTTGTTGACTTGTTTGTTTTAGACCTTAAGGGTGCAGATGTTGTGTTGGGTGTTCAATGGCTAGCAACACTTGGACTAATTATTACTGACTATGCAGCTTTGACTATGGCTTTCACACATTCTAATAATCAGATAATATTACATGGCCACCACTCCATTGGGCCTATGATATGAAGACAGACCGAGAGGTGGTAGATAATGCAGGCCAAGAGGAGGATACAAAGGTGGAAAGGCCAAAAAGAATTAGAAAAGTGCCTTTAAGATACCAAACGACAATTAGTTAGTTAAGTAGTTGAAAATTAGTTGTGTTGGTTAGAATACCAACCGTGATGTAATAAGTAAGTGAATGAACCCTTGTGTATAAAAGGGGTTGGAATTGTAAGTGAAAGGCATCTTTGATGAATAAACAGAATTATCTTTTTCGCATCACTCATTTCTTCTCATATTCTCTTCTCCTTTCTTAGTGTTCTTCTTGGATAGGGACCCAAAACCTATCAATTGGTGCTTTCATTTGAAACATGCCTCCAGAAACACGCGCACGTTCCTTGGATGATCGTTTGGATCATACTCAGACAGAGATCGACACACTGAAGGAACAGATGAATCGCAAGTTTCAAGAACTTACTTGCAAATTGGATGTTATCTTCGACAGTTATCAGGATAAGAGCTCTTCATCGTCCACGACGGATGCACAACATAAGCATGTTCATGTCCAGGAGAACCATGTTACTCGTAATCTTCGGCTCAAGGTTCCTCGATTTGATGGTTCCACCGATGCGCAAGACTGGATTTTCAAAGTGGATCAGTTTTTCGATTTCTATGACATGGATGAGGCACAACGCTTACGCATTGCACCATTCTATTTCGAAGGAAAGGCTCTCGCCTGGTACCAGTGGCTTAAGAAAAATACGACGATTACTTCTTGGCCATTGTTTCTCCAATCGCTGCAAGTTCGATTTGGTCCTTCTGAGTGGGAAGATTACCAGGGACAATTAGCAAAGTTGAATCAGCATGGCTCTGTCATTGAATATCAGGAGCAGTTTGAGACATTATCAAACAAGGTAAATGGTTTATCTGAATCTTTTTTACTCAGTTGTTTCATTTCTGGGTTGAAACCCAATATTAGACATGAAGTGACATCCTTTCGCCCTACCAACCTTACCAATGCCATTTCCTTAGCCAAAATCCAAGAATCGAAATTAGCTTACAAGCAATCCTATCCCAAACTTCATTCTCCTCACCCACCATTATTGCCCACACCACTAAACACGGCCAATACCAATTCCTTCAAACACCCTGTTGCCAACAATATAAGCATTAGCCAGCCAAAAGAAACTGTCCATCGCCTAACCCAAAGCCAAATACAAGAACGAAGGGATAAGAATCTATGTTTTACTTGTGGAGAAAAATATTTTCGTGGCCATAAGTGCAAAGCTTCTGTCAACATTCTAGTCGTTCCTGATGATGAATACCTTCTGATTCCTGAGGAGAGTCCACTAGAAGAGCCGTGTGCCCAAGAACAGGAACTGTCATCACTTCAATCTGATACTCCTCAAATCAGTTTTCATGCCTTATCGGGCTGTGTAGTTCCACAAACTCTACGATTCCATGGCCATGTTGGAAAATCTGCAATGCTAATTTTGGTGATGGTGGAAGTACACATAATTTCCTTCAACCACAAGTGGTCTCGTCCTTACAATTACCTATGTCTACAGATCGACAGTTTGATGTCATGGTAGGTAATGGTCAAGTGCTACAATGTCAGGGATTTTGTGCAGCAGTCCCTGTTAAGATTCAGCAACATATCTTTTTGGTTGACTTTCATGTCCTACCTATTCAAGGAGTAGATATGGTACTAGGGGTACAGTGGCTACAGTTACTAGGACCAATCACAGTGGATTATCAATGTTTAACCATGGAGTTCACGTGGGAAAAGGAGACTATTAAACTACAAGGGGAGCAACATAGCAGTCCTATTTCCTTAAATCAGTTTAAGAAAATTCATCATTTGGGCCAAATTGCTTCACTCTATCAACTTACAGTAGTTGATTCACAGCAGCTTCAGTCCAAAGAGGTAGTGCATCCTCACATTCAACAACTTTTGGTTGATTTTGAAGATATATTCCAAGAGCCAACAGACTTGCCTCCCATCGAGCATTCAATCATGAGATTCATTTGGAACCTCAAGCACGACCAGTGAATGTCAAGCCTTACAGGTATCCACATTTCCAAAAAAAATGAGATTGAAAAACAAGTCACTAGCATGCTTGAATCCGGTTTCATTAGGCACAGCACTAGTGTTTTCTCATCTCCTGTCCTTCTGGTCAAGAAGAAAGATGGATCTTGGAGATTTTGTATAGACTATAGAGCTTTAAACAGTATCACCATTAGGGATCGATTTCCCATTCCCACAGCAGATGAACTAATGGATGAATTGGGAGGCTCAATTTTTTTTTCAAAACTAGACCTGAGAGCAGGGTATCACCAGATAAGGGTTCATCCTCCTGATGTATATAAAACAGCATTTAGAACACACCAAGGCCATTATGAATTCTTGGTTATGCCTTTTGGTCTCACAAATGCTCCTTCTACATTTCAAGCTACAATGAATCTGTTGCTCCAACCATTCCTTCGAAAATTTGTGGCTGTGTTCTTCTATGACATATTGATTTACAGCCGTACCATGGAAGAGCATTGGCACCATTTAAAATCAGTACTCACCACATTGAAGAACAATCAATTTTATGTCAAAAGGAGTAAATGTTCTTTTGCACAGCAAGCGGTGGAGTACCTTGGCCATGTGGTGTCGGCATCAGGAGTACACATGGATAGTTCTAAGGTTAAAGCAATGGCAGATTGGCCAATTCCTAAAAATATCAAGCAGTTAAGGGGATTTTTGGGGCTCACTGGATATTATAGAAGATTTGTGAGAAACTATGCAGCAGTTGCATCTCCCCTTACTGACTTGCTCAAGAAAGATTGTTTTATGTGGTCCACTCATGCCCAGGAAGCATTTCAACAGCTCAAACAAGCTATGATTTCAGCACCACTCTTGCTTCTTCCTAATTTTGATCAGGACTTCATCATTGAAACAGATGCTTCTGATTTGGGAGTAGGGGCAGTGTTACTCCAAAAAGAACAGCCAATCTCTTACTTTAGTAAGAAGCTGTCCCTGAGAATGCAATAACCGAAGCTGTTAAGAAGTGGAGACAGTACTTGCTTGGAAGGAAGTTCATCATCCGAACTGATCAAAAAAGCCTTCGAGCACTATTGGATCAGGTGATACAAACACCAGAACAGCAATACTATTTGGCTAAGTTGCTGGGATTTCAATATTCTATAGTATACAAACCAGGCAAAGATAACCGAGTTGCAGATGCACTATCTAGGCAGCCTGCTATTTTTTCTTTGCATACACTCTCCATGGTGCAGTTTGACATCTTGGATGCTTTACGAAAGGAGAATAAGGAGTCCAGCTATTTTTTGCAGCTTTATCAGGAGCTTGCATTACAACCACAGTCCGATATGGAGGTTAGGGATGGTCTGTTACTTAAAAAAAAGAAGCTGCTACTTGATCCTGATTCTCCTATAATTCAGCAAATTCTCCAAGAGACACACTCTACTCCAATTGGGGGTCATCATGGTATCCAGAAAACGATTGCACGGACTACAGCTACCTTCATCTGGCCAGGCTTGCATACAGATGTTAAGAGGTTTGTCAATCAATGTTTAATATGTCAACAATCTAAGTATTCTACTCAATCTCCTGCTGGACTGATACAGCCTATTCCAATACCAGACCGGATTTGGGAAGATTTGACTATGGATTTTATTATTGGTCTACCCAATTCTAATGGTTATACAACCGTCTTGGTGGTGGTAGATAGGCTGTCGAAATATGCTCATTTTGGAGCCTTATCTAACAGATTTAATGCTTCCAAAGTGGCAATGTTATTTTCTCAAATTATTTGCAAGTTGCATGGTTTTCCACGATCTTTAATCTCTGATCGTGATCCAATTTTCTTAAGTAAATTTTGGACAGAACTCTTCAAACTTAGTGGTACAATATTGAAGAGAACTACTGCATATCATCCTCAATCCGATGGCCAATCGGAGGTGGTGAACAGAACTCTCGAACAATACTTGAGGTGCTTTGTGGCTGACTATCCGCGAAATTGGTTTAACTTCCTACATTGGGCAGAGTTTAGCTATAACACAGCCTTTCATATGGCTGCGGGCATGTCTCCTTTCAAAGTTGTGTATGGTCGAGACCCTCCTTCTATGTTGGATTACCTTCCTTCTTCAGCTTCATCACAGGAAGTTGATCAACTACTATGCACTAGACAAGAGGTTCTACTATCATTAAAACACAATTTGTTACAGGCTCAACAGAACATGCAGAAACAGGCCAACAAGCATCGCAGAGACATCAGTTATAAGGTGGGAGACTTGGTCTGGGTGAGACTTCAGCCATATCGCCAAACTTCATTAGCAAACAGGATGTCCAACAAACTTTCCAGAAGATACTTTGGCCCTTTTGCAATTATTAAGCGTGTTGGTCAAGTGGCTTATCAGCTAGACCTTCCATACACAGCTAAGGTGCATAACATTTTTCATATTTCCTTGTTAAAACCATTCCAAGGAGATGCCATGACTCCACCATTTCCACTGCCAGAGGTGTTTACTGGTGGCCATCCTATTTTGGAGCCACTACGAATACTCCAGCGTCGAATGTTGACAGAAACCGGCAATCAGTGTGACCAAGTTCAGGTTTTATGGGCTGGTATGCCTCACGAAATATTGACTTGGGAGGATTGGGCACAATTCCACCAGCAGTATCCCCATCTCAACCTTGAGGACAAGGTTGTTTGTGAACAGGAGGGTATTGATATGAAGACAGACCGAGAGGTGGTAGATAATGCAGGCCAAGAGGAGGATACAAAGGTGGAAAGGCCAAAAAGAATTAGAAAAGTGCCTTTAAGATACCAAACGACAATTAGTTAGTTAAGTAGTTGAAAATTAGTTGTGTTGGTTAGAATACCAACCGTGATGTAATAAGTAAGTGAATGAACCCTTGTGTATAAAAGGGGTTGGAATTGTAAGTGAAAGGCATCTTTGATGAATAAACAGAATTATCTTTTTCGCATCACTCATTTCTTCTAATATTCTCTTCTCCTTTCTTAGTGTTCTTCTTGGATAGGGACCCAAAACCTATCAGCCTACCCCTATTACCTCAGCCCAATTACACAAGCTGATCACTCATGATTCTATTTCCTCTTGTGTCATGTGCCTAACGTCTACCCCACCTCAACCCCCCACAGCCCCAACTTCCGCCACTGCATCAACCACACCGTTGCCTCTATCCACTATACTTCAAGATTTTTCTGATGTTTTTGCGGTACCCACCACCTTGCCCCCAGATTGCCAACTTAACCACCGCATTTCACTAGCCAATGATGCTAAACCCGTCCAGGTCAAGCCTTATCGCTACCCACACTACCAGAAAAATGAGATTGAAAAAATGATTTCTGAAATGCTGTCGTCGGGATTAATTCGCCATAGCCAATCTGAATATAGTTCCCCGGTTCTCTTAGTCAAGAAAAAGGACGGTACATGGAGGTTTTGTGTGGACTATAGGGCCTTAAATGCTATTACTATCAAGGATAAGTTCCCAATCCCTACCATTGATGAGTTAATCGATGAACTACATGGGGCAACTATTTTTTCCCGGCTTGATCTCAGATCTGGTTTCCACCAAATCCGCATGCACTCACCAGATATACATAAGACAGCATTTCGCACACATCACGGTCACTATGAGTTCCTCGTGATGCCCTTTGGCTTGAGCAATGCTCCGTCAACCTTTCAAGCTACTATGAATCAGGTTTTCTCTGCCTATTTGCGTAAGTTTGTGGTGGTGTTCTTTGATGATATCCTCATCTATAGCCCATCAGCATCCCTCCATTGGGATCACCTCACGACAGTTTTGGCTACTCTACGGGCTCACTCCCTATATGCTAAACTCTCCAAATGCCTGTTTGCTCAACCTTCTATTATATTTTTGGGCCATATTATTTCGGGATCAGGTGTCCAACCAGACCCCAGCAAACTACAAGCAATTTCTGATTGGCCCACTCCGTCTACAGTTACACAACTCCGGGCATTTTTGGGTTTATCTGGCTATTATAGAAAGTTTATTCGCCACTATGCCTCCATTGCCGCCCTCCTCACTGATCTACTCTCTAAGTCCGGTTTTCATTGGAATTTAAAAGCTGATTGTGCTTTTCGGGACCTCAAGTTAAGATTAATTTCTGCTCCCATTTTGGGCCTCCCCAATTTCACTCAACCCTTTGTGATGGAAACGGACGCTTCAGGTGTGGGTATTGGAGCCGTCCTTCTCCAGAATGATAAACCACTGGCTTTTTACAACCGCAAGTTAGCCCCCATGATGCAGGGTAAGTCAACATATGCTCGTGAAATGTTTGCAATTACGGCGGCGGTTTCTAAGTGGCGTCAATATTTGTTAGGTTCGCCCTTTGTGATTCGTACAGATCACAAGAGCCTTCACAATTTGATGAAACAAGTTATACAGACCCCGGAGCAACAACAGTTCCTCTCTAAGTTATTGGGGTATGATTATACTATTGTCTATAAATCCGGCAAAGCAAACATAGTCGCCGACGGATTGTCTAGACAAATGGAGGGCACCTCTGTTACCCAGGCCCCTCACTTGGCAGCCATCACTGGCCCATCGTTAAATTTCACTACCGTGTTTGTAACGCCCTCCCTTGTATGCATCCAAGAGAGTCGTTTGCTAAGCGGAATTAGAGTCTTTAACGTCACATAAGCTAATATAGAAATTCTTATTCTAAGTTCAAAATCGAAGAACGTTTCAAAATCCTTATCACTTCTGTTTGGACGATAAAATAATATTTCAAGTAATTTAGAAAGAGCACGTTGGGGGCTTCGCGTGCATATAAAATAATAGTAAATCGGAGTTCGTTTGCTCATAAAAACACCACCCGTAAGGTGCACTGTAAAAGTTTCAGCACTTAAGTCTTTCAAAGCTTCCTTTCACAAACGTTTTCCAAAACAGCCGCTGTTCATAAAGTTCAAGTTAAAGTAGAGATGATAAAGTCTACAATCATCCAAGAGTACCAAAATATTAAGCATTACAGTCATCCAATCAATCAAACAGCAACAGTACAAGTCCATTCATTAGCAGGCAACAGCAAATATCACGTCTTCAAGTGCTCTTACGTCCTCCTGCCATTTAGGAAAATAGCAGCCCCAAAGGGGTGAGAATAATCCCAGTAGTGTGGCAACAAAACCAATAATATAACAGTATTAACTAGGCACAAAATCATAAACAGTCACTTCAACATATCCTTGTTCCTTTTCCTTTTTCCTTTTCATCATATTCATATATATTGCGCATATAACGCCTTTCCTTTTCATCATATTCATATATATTGCGTATATAACGCCTTTCCTTTTCATCATATTCATATATATTGCGTATATAACGCCTTTCCTTTGCGCTTTTAGCACCGTCGTGCGCGCACTTCACAGTGGAATCAATATACCTGGCACCTGAGCTCCCTGTGGATTCCAACTGTGGGCCTATGCGGACTGATGCCAAGTGTCCCATACCCTGGTACCTTAGGGATGCCTATATGATGCTTGCTCAAACACATGGTCCTGTACATAACTATTCTAAAAAGCAGGGCCTATATGATCATGGTACATGCATGCCATGCTATGCTTTCACACACAAAACGTACAAAAGTGCGGTATGATGTAAGGTGCATGCTTATATACTTTTCATATAGCCATCATGGCACATATACTTGTCATATACGTTATGCTGCCACATAACAACTTTACCTCGTAATCATATAGCCATCACGGCACATTTCCATAGCCATCACGGCACATTTTGGCAGTTTTCTTTCATCATAAGGAACATTATACTTTTACGGAATATGGAGCATCATGTCACAACTTTATACCAGTAGTCAATAGTCACATTAGGTAATATCGCCTGACACTTACCTTGTGTGCCTTAAACAATACCAAACAGCAGCGAAGTATCTCACTTCTTAAGCGCACCTAAATCAATTACAACCAATCATTTACAGCGGCGATTTACAGCAGAACAGTGAGCATACAACAGCGTTTTACAACAGAAAAACAGTGAGCATACAGCAGCATTTTACAGCAGAAAAACAGTGAGCATACAGCAGCATTTTACAGCAGAAAAACAGTGACGTTTGTTCTTAAAACAGTGAGCAGAAAACAGTGAGTTGTTCTTTAAAAACAGTGAGCAACACAGTGACGTTTTCCTTAAAAACAGTGGGCAGAAACAGTGACGTTTTACAGCAGGAAAACAGTAGCACCTTACAGCAGAAACAGTGACCATTTAAACAGAAACAGTGGCATTTTGGACATCAAAATAGTGGCAGAACAGTGGCATCAAACAGTGGCAGAAACAGTGGCATTTGAACGTTAAAATAGTGACATAAACAGTGACATTTGAACCTCAAAACAGTGACATAAGTAGAGGTATTTGCAGATCAAAATAGTGGCATGAATGGTAACATTTGAACTTTAAAACAGTGGCATTAGTGGTGAGATTTGCACATCCAAACAGTGGCATTAGTGGTGATTTTTGAACATTAAAACAGTGGCATAAATGGTGATTTTTGGACACTAACACAGTGGCATCAATAATGATTTTTGGACATTAAGATGGTGATCATTTTATGCAGAAACAGTGGCACATTAAGTACTAAAACGGTGAGTATTTTTTGTGCAGAAATAGTGGCATGTGAGGCACTAAAACAGTGAGCATTTTATGCAGAAACAGTGGCATGTTATTCCTCAAAACAGTGGCACTTTTATACAAAACAGTGGCATCAAAATGGTGCTCTTGTCAAACCAAAACAGTGGCCTATTCATCCTCAAACAGTGGCACATTCATAGAGAAACAGTGGCATATATATATCCTCAAAACAGTGGCATATTCATACAAAAAATAGTGGCATTAACTTAAGCATAACCATGAGACTTTCATTCCATAACTTAAGCATACAAATCATCATGAAATAGCTCCATCCTTATACTTTAACCATGCTCATTCTTGAATCCAAAACAAAACATAATCAAGGAGACATCTCATACACACACTTGGTTACACACAATAAATAGGTCTAAGTCTAGGCTTACCTCTTGTAGCACACACCTCTTGGTCAAGGATCACACACCACACCCTTCTAGATCTACCAACAACACGATCACCCTTCCTAGGAGATGACTTGTGCGCTCAAATGGTGAGGAGGAACAACTTGGACAGCTTCCAAAGGTGAGTAGCAAGGCTGGACAGTGAGGGGAAAAGAAGAAACTCACACTTCACTTGATGTATAGGATACGGTTGGATGGTGAGGGAAGAAGAGAGTTGCCAAGGTTTATCTTTCTCCAAGAGTTCTTGCAATGTTCGGCTAGGAGAGTGAGGAGGGAAGGGAGGAACTTGGCTGTACTTGTGCAAAGTGAGGAAGCCCTCTTGTGCGCACCACTTAAAGGAAGAAGGGAGGAGAGGTTAAAATGATGAGGCATCATGAAGATTTCTGATTTCTTGTGGGAGTGGGGCTGCACACTTGGTCAAAACAAGCAAGAGTTTGCTTCTAGGATACTCTATGCGCATGCAAGGAGGTGGAGGAGAGAGGTTCAGATCTGATTGTGCTACCTAAGTCAGAATTTTTTAACACAAACAAGCAAGCCATGCGCACAAGGTGGAGTGGAAGGGGTTGGCAGATTTCTCCTCCACTCAAAGCACATGCAATCTGCCCAAAAATCCTTCTTTTGTTGCATGTGGAGGCAAGGGACAGATCTGGTTCATGATGGACTGCAAAAGCATGCAGAAATCTGCACATTTCAGGCTCATGATGGAAGGTGTAAGGTGGTTCTCTTGGTCAACACTCAATGCAGATTTTGTGTCATAAAAATCTGGTTTATGACCTCTCCATGTGCGCCTAAATGAGGAAGGATGCAGCCCAAAATAATGCTAAGGAGTACATGTGTCTTCCATGCAATGAAGTTGAAATCAAATGGTGCACAAGCTAAGGGTGATGTGGCGGTCATGCAAGGAGTATGTTGGAAGATTTTCTAAGTGTTTTCTACCCTCTTTTGCGCATGAAATGAGTGGAAAAAAATACATATTGCCATGTGGGAATTCCTTGCTACACAAGACACCCTAGTTGGACAAGGCTTAGGGAGATAAGAGTGGACACAACCTTGGGCTGAACTAGACTGATCCAAAAGCCTCCTTGGGCCATCGGCCTACACATACAATGGATCCAAGAAGACAAGTCTAAAGGTGGCAAGTCCACACACTAGCCCACTTCCCAAGTCCAATAAACACCAAAGCCTTATACACACAATCAAATTACTCATATGATTTTAATAAAAGATTCACATGCCTACATAAGCACCCTCCTATGATTTTAATTTAAATACTTACCTTAGTCTCATCCAAGGATAAAGATCAAACAATTCGCAAGCCACCAAACATACACCAACAATTTGAATTCTGCACATGCATTTATATCATTATAGCACTTATGTATTTTACTAATTATGTGGGATGTTACAGTGTTACAGTCAGAATTGCTTACAGACCCATACACTACCAACATCATACACGAATTAAAACACAATCCCAGCCTATGGCCAGATTGGCAGTACAAAAATCAACTGCTATTCTACAAACACAGCATCTATTTGCCCTCTGCTTCCGCCATAATTCCTCATTTACTTCACGAAGTCCATGATGCCAAGCAAGGTGGTCACTCGGGTGTTACCGCCACTGTTCACCGCCTGACCCGCAATTTTGCCTGGAAAGGAATGCACAAAACTGTGAAAGATTACATCTCTAAATGTGAGATCTGTCAAAAACTCAAACCATCTACCCATGCCCCGTTTGGACTCCTCCAACCCTTGCCTACCCCAGATTCCCTATGGACGGATGTTACTATGGATTTTATAACACACTTACCCGTGTCCTCTGGTTTTAGTTCCATCTTCGTCGTCGTTGACAGGTTCTCAAAGGCAGCTCACTACAGTCCCCTTCCAGCCCATTATTCGGCCTCCAAAGTAGCCTCCGTTTTTTAGGACAGTGTGGGTAAACTGCATGGTCTTCCCCACACTATTATCTCTGATAGGGACCCCATTTTCCTCAGTGATTTCTGGAAAAACCTTTTTCGGCTGCAAGGTACAACACTCAAGTTTAGTTCTTCATACCACCCACAAACGGACGGACAAACAGAAAGGGTTAACAGGTGCTTAGAATCTTACCTCAGGGGTTTCACACATTCACACCCTCATACATGGTCGGGTTTCCTCAGCTGGGCCGAATACCACTATAACACCAGCTATCACCATTCCACGGGCTTCTCTCCGTACGAGGTTATGTATGGCAAGCCTCCGCCGGACCTGGTAGCCTATTATTTGGGCTCTTCCCCTAATGAGGCCGTCGATTCTACGCTGGCAGCTAGACACACAATTTTACAAGCATTAAAAGAAAATCTACAGAAATCACAACAAATGATGAAGGCCCAAGCCGACAAGAAACGTAAAGATTGGAACTTTACCGTTGGCGATCTCGTTTTGCTCCGACTACAGCCCTATCGTCAGGTTTCCGTTCACCGTCGCTCATCCCAGAAGCTGAGTTTGCGTTATTACGGACCCTTCGAAGTCTTGAACAAGATAGGTAAGGTTGCATACCGCCTCAAGCTTCCACCTTCTTCATGGATCCATGATGTTTTTCATGTGTCCCTGCTCCGTCCGTTCAAACCAGGTCACCACTATCAGATCCACCACCTTCCGGACACACCAGCCGCAACACCACTCGCTCTGACACCGTGTGGAGTGATAGCCACCAGATCCGTCTGGCGAAGGAGTACCTTGATCCCTCAGGTCCTGGTCCAGTGGCTCGGGCTGCCACCGGAGGACTCGACCTGGGAAGACCAGGCGACCCTGCTTCAAGGAAACCCGCGTTGGGCACCCAACGTCGACGCCCTCGACCATGACCGCCGCGTATCGGATGGAACACCAGCAGGTATGGTGGACAACAACGGACTCATGCGTCCTGTTCCTGGGAGAGAACAAGAGGAGGAAGAGTCTTTTGGAACTACAGTCGTTCAAGAGACTGATCTTAGTGGGAATCCAAAGCCAACTACACTATTTAATGCTGGTCAGCCTCGTTCCACTTCCCCATTACATCTAACGGTTGCTTCTCATCTGCTAGTTCCAATGCGTTCTCAGCCATTGGATCCCACCGTCCAACACTTAATGCCTCCACCAACTACTCCAGCTGTTGCTCCGCGGTTGGTCCGCGTTGTCCCCAAAGTCATCAGCCTCGAGGACGAGTCTGCTCTTGCAGATGTGGGGCTTGTTACGGGCTCCTCCAACGTCACAATGGGTGTAAGGCTGAGAGATAGGTCACAAATAAGGCAGCCCAAGAAGCTTACGGATTATATATAGTGGGCTAGTAATGTTTTAGGCCCGTTTTGTTATTTTAATTTCCGTATTGTTTTGGCCTATATCGTGCCATCTTGTCTTTTGTCTATTTTAGGTCACAAAGAGTAAAGGAAAGGATATGTTTAAAGTAAAACTCTCTCTACCTCTCTTCCTTCTTCTCTCATCCCTCTTTTCTCCTCTCTTCTATTCTGTCTAAAATTCATCAAAGGTTACAACGTAGGGGTGTTCATCAACCAATCCAAACTGATTCAAACCGCGGTGACCAAACTGAAAAACTGATAACCGAATAAACCGAAAACCGAAAAACCAAAAACCGAAAAAAAATCGAAAATTTTAATTGGATTGGATTGGATTTCGGATTGATTGATGAAAACCGATCCAATCCAAACCGATCCAATATATTAATTTCCTTCTACATACTTGGGTATTTCTCCAATCATAGCCCACAAATTTCTAAACCCAAGCCTATTAACCCATCAACAAAACCTAAGAAAAAATTTATTCACTTCTCATTAACAAAATTTTACCTATGTAGAGCTTCATATGTAAAAAAAAAAACTATATTATCATTTCCTAATGCTTTTGTATTTCAATTTTTTTTATAAAGCCTATACAAAAGATGTTATTTGCACAATAATCATGAAACAAATTTTAATATTTTCAAAATATCGAAAACCGATCCAATCCAAACCGTAAAAAAATGGATTGGATTGGATCAGATTTGAAAAAAAATTCAAATCGAATGGATGATTACATGATCAAATTGAAAGGATTGGATCAGATGATTTTTACTTTCAAAACCGATCCAATCCAGACCACGAACATCCCTACCAATACGTGGATTAACCGACCCATAATCCGGACAAAATTCTTCCGAGTTAACTCAATCAGTTCCCCGGCTAGTGATTCCCAAATATACAAACCCGAACACTATTTTTAAAGAATCCATTACCATCAGTTTTTTCCTTTTCTTGCTCCACAAAACCTAACCAAACCATGGTTAAAAAAGCTGGTCCAGAGGTAACCATAGTCCACAGTTGACAGCACAATGCGCAGCCAAGATGCTCTCTTGAGCTGACACTTGGGCGGTCAGATTTCATCTCTACCCCTCCATCGACTTTATTATTAGCCTAACATTAAAATTAGGGTTCGTTACGCATTATCTACCAAAAGCAAGGTTTTTTCTTTCATACGAATCTTTCCCCTCAAATCTCCACCTTTGCAGTTTTCGCAATTCTTTTGATGTTGGAGATGGAACGCGTCTTCGAATTTCCTCATACTCACATGGATAGACGCCCAAAAAAGAGAGCGCGGTTGGGCTGGGACATTCCTGAGGTCCCAAAGGTAACTTCTTTTTCCTGATCCTAAAATCTCAGATCTGATATTTTTTTTTTCTTGTGGTTTTTTTTTTTGGCTTTAGATCTGGTGGAATTTGTATAGTTTAGGTATGTATGATTCAGGTAACGTTGCTTCTTTTGTCTCCCCGGATTTATGGGACAATTTTTCTGTTTTGTCTGATGGATCTCTTAGGTTTTGGTCTTTTGATTAATATTATGGATCTGGATATGGATAAATAAATTGATTTATTTTTCGGTCCTGTTTGGCTTCATTTATTTTGTTTTCTGTGATTATCGTATGTTAAATTGTGCTATTTGTGATCGTTGGCATACCAGTATTTATCTATGGTTTCTGTATATCAGTATAGAACTGGCTTTGATGAATTTAATATCGTTTGTAGAGGGATGAAGTCTGGTATCCCTTTTACAGTTTTTATCCTTGCTCTAAGACTTTTATTGCCACGAATCATTGTGTTTCAATGTATATCTAGCTTTTGTTATATCTGTTTGTGATTTATATCGTCGGATCTTCTCATAAAATTTCATATGTCAATATTTGTAATAAACCTTTTGATGTCATCATTTGTAAACATTGTGAGCTGTTGAATAAGACCTGATATCAGGAATATGGAATTTGAAGAATGAACAACCTGTCCATTGTATTATGATGTGTATTATGTCATACTTGTTTGAATAATTAATTTTTATGTGATGCTTTGAATGATTAATTTATGTGTACTAGAAAATGCTTGTTTATTTTGCGCTTGGCAATTTTTTTTTAACAATCTGAGATGGTGGCAAGGGCATAGGTGAGAGTTCCTGACAGGGATGAAATTTTTTTTTTAACTCTTGGGTGGTACTGGTACATGAATGGATGGTTATCTGTAGGCTCAGTTAGGATTGTTTTGTGGACAAGAGGTTGGGACTATTTCAAGGTATGCTCCTTCAAGGGGTCACTCAGAACATGCCACTAGTTCTCTATTTGTTAAGGGTGTTGCTCGAAATGGTTCTCCCCCTTTGCGCGATGATGACAAAGATGGGCATTACATGTTTGCGCTTGGAGAAAATTTAACTTCTCGCTGTAATTACACTTTACCATTATTAAGAAATTTACATTCATATATGTCATGGTCAAATCCTTAGTTTATTTTATTTTGTTAGACCTTTAATTCATTGCTTGCTAAACTCAGCATTTAGATGCATATGCATCCTCACTCCCTCAACTTTTAAATATAGATTTAGTTTCATGTATTTTTTTTAATTCTGTTTTAGTTGTACGAATCTTATTATCGATGATCATTTTATCAGTCCTTAGGTATAGAAACATTTTGCATTATATGATGTAATGGATGCTGGATTTTGCTTCTTTGGCTAGGATTGCATCATTCATATTTGTTATTTTAATCATGGTTGCAGATAAGATCCATAGCAAAATGGGTGAACTATAACACCTCATGTATTTAAATGTGCATTTTAATATTATATTGAGAAATGAAAATTGGTGGATTAGTGAAAATCCAAGGATTATGGCCAAAATGGGCAAAAAGGGCAAAATGGTAATTGACCAGCCGTACATTCTGAGGCATAAATACTGAGTTAGAGATTTCATATGACAAAAATAATGCTGGAAATGGAATCAGGGCGGAAAATTGAGTGAATAGGCAAATTTGGGAAAAATTGATGAATAGTGATTTTAAGTGTTAAAATACTGTGGTGTGAGTGTACCGATAGGTGTGAAATTTTTATCAATGTTTTGGAGAAATAAAAATATGTCATGGACTGGAAAAATATGTAGATTAAGAATTTATGATCGGAATTTTTATCGGGATTAAAGTTAGATCGCGTGTGGGACCCGTGTGACCGAAGTCCCTTAGCCCCCACCCTTTTTCTCCTCTCCTTTCCTCCTTTTCTCCTTCCTGTGCGCGCTTCCCCCCTGCAAGAAGGAACAAAACACCCATTCTCTCTTCTCTTTGCCATTTTCTCAATTCTTCACCAAATCTTTTGATTTTGGTGTTGAAATCTATTGTAAACAACCTTCTAGATCCATTGGTAACACTTACAAGCCTTGAATCCATCTCTTGGCTGCGCTTTTGGCCAAAAACAGATCCGACCCATTGATGTTCTTGGAGCTTTGTTGGAGTTTTGGTCTTCCTTTGGCTTAGTGGAGCCTTGGTGGTGGGCATACACTTGATTGTGAGTATATTTGTGGTATTTTTGTGGTTGATTTGGTAGATCTAGGAATTTATGCTCTAAACCTTTAATTTTAGATGTGTGATGATAGAGAGCCCAAATGGAAAAATGCTATTAGATGAAAAGGCCTTAGAATCATGCTTGTAAGCTAGAAACGCTATGATAATTTTTGGTGAAAAAGTTAGGTTTTTAACTTGGGAAAATTTGAGGAATTTTCATGGAAATTGAGGTTTGGTGTAATTTGGATTTGATGATTGTTGTAGGGTGCCTCACACGGACGTGATTGTGAAGGGTTGATTTGGAGCATACGTTTGGAACGGATTTGCTCGTATTGAGGTAAACCCTTGGAACTTGGGTTTAATCCCTAGTGTGCTCCACCACACCTAGTGGAAGGTTGTGGTTGGATTATGTGTTTATGGCATGGTGTGATTGTGTGCTTGTATGCATATTGCTTGGATTGTATGAAAAATTGTTTGGTCACTGGCCAGTTGACGTGTGTTGGTTTGGACATCCGCTGGGTTCATCCTGTTTGAGAATGCCAGTTGGATATGCCATGGGGTCGACTCTGGGAGCGACACCAGGATGATCCAAACGGGGGACGTCCGCCGGATAGGGCTCATGAGGAGTTCCAGTTGGGTTTTGCCATGGAGTCTTCTCAACCATGGGAGAGGCGCCAGGATTGTCTCGGGAGTTATATGATGGAGTCCTTGAACACGAATCCATGCGTGAATGTTCTTGGGTTGTCTCCAGTTGGTGGGTGATATTGTATTGCTTGCATATTACATGATGTCATATTTATACATTTTAGTGAGCCATGGAGTGGAGAGAGCCTCTAGCTCCATTGGTTTACTGAGATATATCCGTATATCTCACCCCGTGTTTGGGGGACCACATTTCAGGTCACTATGAGCCGGGAGGAGCTTCGGGCAAGAAGCCCGCTTAGTGGACATTGGATTGGCATGCGGTGCATTGGGATTGCATGACATTTTGGAGGAGGACTATGGATTGCACATAGCATGACATTAGCATTTTGAGACTTAGGTCATGAACATATTGCATGATGTTATTGCCATGCTTTTTGTAGTGTTCATGATTGTGTACTAAGTCTTGTTTATTGCTTATTATTCATGACATGGATAATTGTATATTTTGAGTGAGCATGGGACTTGTCCATTGCCACCTTCATTGCACTTGAAGTCTTGATGATTCATGTTGTAAAAATGGTCCATATTTGTATGTAAATGGCCATTATATTGAGGACTTTGTAAATGATGTTTGATTTAAGGAAAATGCATGATGGAAGGGCCTAGAGCCTACATTAGGATGTGTTTAAGTGTTGTGTGGAGTACTAAGATGTTTGGGATGGATTACACAACCTTTCTTGGGCTTAAAATGCTGTAATCTGTCACTTTTGCTGCATAGTAATCGATTACCCAAGCATGGTAATCGATTACCATGCAACAGGGGACGAAAAATGAGCTACTGTCTTCACTGGTAATCGATTACTGAGGCTTGGTAATCGATTACCATGTGAGGTAATCGATTACCCAAGGTTGGTAATCGATTACCAGAACAGAGGAGGTGAAAATTTAGCTACTGCCTCATTTTTGACAGGTGGTAATCGATTACCACCCACTGGTAATCGATTACCACAGTGTAATTTTCGAAAATTCAGGTTTTTCTAGACTAAAAGAAAGGGGCTTAACTTGATGGGTAGAACTCCAAATGGTACGTGGTTTGAAACCATGCGTAGATAACGTAAAGGACTACAACTTGGTATAATGTGAGAGTAAGATGGTGAGTTTAAATGAATTGAATAAAAAGAAGGATTAATGATGTTAGTAAAATGTATGATTTCGCGAATTGCATTTACAATTATAGTGTGGTTTTAATTGATTACGGAAAAAGTATTGATGTAAGAAAAGGAATATGATAAAAGAAAAAATTTGCCCGTAATTTAATTAACCCAATCATTGTGATTGTAACTGCGCTTAAATCATAATCAATGTTAACAATACCGGTGTACAACGGGCTGTTACATTTTATGGTATCAGAGCAGTTTTGTGAGGGAAACTCTGATTGTGTGTGATGTATCTTGTGTTCCATAGCTATCTGTGAACTATTTATGATTAATGTATATGTGATTCCTCAGTGTGGGTCTGATCAACTCATTCCTTTGTGTTACATGTACAGATATCATGAGTAGGGCGCGTGGTCGCCGTGGGGCACGTGGTGCAGGTCCTTTGCCACCGGATCCGGTCACTGCAGTTCTGAATGCTCTGCAGGCGGAAACGGCTGCGAATAGAAACATGACTGAAAACCTGATGAAGACTAATCAGGATATGATGCAGGCCTTTATGGCTGAAATGAGGGCTAATAGAGATCGTCCTAGGAGGGATAATTCACCTCCACACACGGCTACGGTGACTCCTACACCGACGCCATCTGTTACTCCTCAACAGGGGGAGAGTGGGGCTAGTCACCACACTGGTGAGGCTAGTCATCATACTACTGACCCTAGCTATGTTCCTGATCCGTCATCTGTTGCCCAATCCACTGGGGCTGCGGGGCAGGTTGTTGATAATGCTGATGATGAGCGTAGGCTCATATCTTTTAGGAAACATAAGCCACCCGCATTTCTGGGGTCAAGGGACCCAAAGGAGGTTACTGCTTGGTTGAGAGGAATGGATAAGATTTTTCAAGTTATAAGATGCCAAGATCCGCAGAAATTGTTGTATTCGGTTTATATGCTGGAGGGTGATTCCCAGGAGTGGTGGGACAATGTGTCTCGCCCGTATGTTATTCAGGGTGAGGTTATTTCTTGGACGATGTTCGAAGGTTTGTTTCATGAAGAATATTTTCCCCGTGATGTTCGGGAGGCAAAGCAAGGCGAGTTTGATAGCCTTGTACAGGGAGTCATGACCGTGGATGCCTATGTCGCAGGCGCTACTAAACTACTCTAGTACAGCTAGTGTTAGTAGTACAACAGAATGCCGTTCACCCCGCAATCCCTTCTTCTTCAAGAGCTCCCTATTATCTAGCAGCCCCTTCTTTCACAGCTCCCTCTCAAGCACTTGCCATTGTCTGGAAATTTCCCTTGCCCCATTCTTCGAGGCGCATCAATTCCTTGCCTTTGCTCTCATTGCTGCTTGAAGTCCAGTCTTTTAAGTGAAATCCCAAAAATGGAAAGTCAGTAGTCATTGTCGGGATGGAAAGCTACTCTTCAACCACTTATTTAAGCGCTATGCACCTAAGCTCAGTCTTTCTGGCAGCTATCTTGCTAAACCTAGATTCTTGCTAAATAGTTCCTTTTTCTTCTCTCTTTATGCTCGAAATCGTACTCATTCGACATCTAATTTCATGGGCTGGGCATACCTTCTTTAGCTCATTTTTCTCTTTCTTTGACTTTGAGGAAGATCCCACGAATCGTCTTTTATCGACATCGTCAGCTTACTCTTATCGTATGCTCTTCTTACCCAACCCAAATCATCTGGTACTTTGTCCGCTCTCCCTTTCCTGGTGAAGGAGAGAGAGTTTTACAAGCTGATGCAGCTAATAAAGTCTCGTTGAAAGCAGGAACGAAGACTGTGACGACTATTTGAACTAGTTTCAAAGGCTTGATTGATTGACCCTTGGGAGTGAATCTGGCTAGGGCGCCCTCGTAAGGCGTAGGGTAGGGATTTGAAACCGGAGGCCTCTCCTCATCTAGTTCTTTCGTTACGCCGAGAAGAAGCAGAAAGAAGCTTGGAAGAAGAGATGGTCAATCTTCTCTTATCTTATGGGCGAGACTGCTAAAAAAGAGGCTCTTTAAAGCCAGAACGAGTCCTCTCTTGCGGGAGGGATAGGCGGGAAAGGGGGAGGAGGTCTTCAGTCACTCCATTTTTGAATTGGGTCACGAATGGTATTCGATTTCTTTTAACAGCATAAAAGCATTCGAACTTAGGAGATGCGAAAAAGAAGAAGGTTCTTTTTTATATTCCTTCTTCAAGATAGTACGCACAGGTGATAACATCCCTAATCGAATGGCCTAGCTTTGCTTCTTCCTCTTTCTCTGCTTCGGTTTACCAAAGGGGGTGAGGTCGACCTTCTTTCGGGCTGTCTACGAACCCTTCTTCTCGTATGCAATTTTCTATTCTTTCTTTTAACCTTTCTTCCAAAAGAGAAAGGGAAAACACCGGCCAATTTCACACTTTCTGAATGTGCCATTTGACCGAATGTGAAAGCGAATCACAAGACACTCATTCGTTTCAGGAACAGGAGAAAGGATCGGGTCTTTCAGCTAAAGATCAATCTAGAAAGCAGAGTCCAAGGTACATGTGTAAAGCATATAACAACATATCATATGCCAATAAGTCTCTTTCGAGAGCATAAAAATGGTATGCCCAGCTAACTAAGGGACATACCAAAGATTGGGACCTGAAGTGGTAGAACCCGGTGAACCAGGCGTACTACTGAACATTGATTCTCTCTCCTGAACTATATATATATAATTCTTTCTAGCTAGCAACTAAAAAAAAACTACTGAACGCTAATAAAGTGGAAAGAAAGGATGCGTCGAGCAAGCTGCGCGACCCCCGGTTCTACTTGACTAAGCCCCGTGCTTGTACAAGGAGGAAGCCAATCCCACCAACTTGAATGACTTTTTTTTTTATAAGTATACCTTCTTTTTTGCTTTTAACACGGGCGAAGGAGCTTAACAAGTATATAGAACCGCCGGTGCCCAACTCTGTCTTGACCCCTATCCTAAAAAGCAAAGCGGAGAGCCTCCAGATTCTCATATCGTGAAAGGCTTAAGTGGAAAAGTTCACTTCGAAGACAACTCCCTCCCAGAGGTCTTATTGCTGCGGGGGGGAACCATTCTCTCGCCCTACTTCTAAGGTTGTGCTTGTGGGCTAGGGTGACACAACAGGGAAGAGAGAGAGCCGTTCTCCGGCTCCGCCGCGCCCGGAAATACGTCCCAGGTTCTTTTAAGCGCGGAAAATGCGGGCACCTGATCCAAAGTGGGAAGCATTCGCATGCTGCAAACAGACAGTAGGAATTTGAAAGGAATTCCAGATCATTCGGAACGGGGATGAATATCGCAGGTGTGTTCTTCGTTCAACCATACGATGGGTTTCGAATGGGATCCCCCTGTTCACACATAGAGCGTTACCGGTTGGTTCGCCGTAAAAAGAACAACTATTGCATCATTTGAAAACTAGAGTAGAATCTATCATCGAAGAGCTCCCAGACCGAGCCAATCCGTCAACGTCTCGGTGCGGTACACTTCACACAAAAAAAATCTCGACAAAGTGAAAAGTGGAATCGATTCGATCATGAAAGTCGGATAGCATTTCTCTACGCTAGGATCCGACCTACGTTAACAGCTTATCTTATGACATTTATTAAGTTTAGTTACCCTGCAAACAATGGTTATTTCAAACACCGTATACTGTCACACCAAAAAAGACCAAGAGCGTCTTCTCTGTGCTTGGAATTAGTACTCAGAGCTGCTATTAGTAGGAGCTTGAAGCCTACCCGCTGTTGATGGTCTTGTTGGAATATGCGCTGTTCTCGACTCCGATGCTATTGAATCCGTTTTCGATTGTTTAAGTCCTTACCGGGCGAAAGGCATAAAAGAATGAATACCAGGCGCAAGCTCAAGGCGAGACAGAACAGAGAGTACAGTAAGCGATCGAAAGCTGGATTCACAGGCAAACCAGACTGACTTACCACAGACAGTAGGGAAGAGAATTTCTTTTAAAAAAGGAAGAAAGAATCCAATCCGAAGAATAGCGTAGTATAGATGTGTCCTTGGGAATCCAATTTCCTTCTTCTCTTGGTTCTCATTGGCATAAGGCTCTAGTTCGACTAGCTTGAAGGTGGGCTTGCTTAGCAGTAGGAATTGGATATAGAGCTGCAAAAGCTTGACTTGGCTAGAGGGGAAGCTCAAAAAGAGGATTCGAGGAGCCTTTCCAATTAACATAAGTATAGGGCCAACTCCCACGGATGCAGGGGAGTAAACTAGCCTCTAAAAAGAACTACTGAGCTATCGTTCCAACCAATAGTCTAACTACTCGATTTCACTAGCCTGGAATGGAACAAATTCCCTTCTTTAGTACTGTTTCTGCTGTGGCTGTTTCGGCTGCTGTCAAACCAATATTCATTCTATACGTTTCACTAGCCCGGTATTAAGTAAGGGAAAATAATATATAACCAAGTAGAAGTAGCTGTTTCTGTAGCACCTATCTAACCTACTGCTAGGTGTATGTCTTGCCAAACTTCGCTAGAAAAGCAATTCTTTGGAAATCCTAAAACAAATCTGGTAGCAAGCCTAAAATAAGTCTATAATATCTAAGCAACTGGGCGCTTCTTTAGAACTAGGCATTCCACGTAGCTAGGCTCAAAAGAAGTAGCTGCTGGGTATAATAGCCCCAACAGACTAGTAATTCTATTCGTAGTGCTGGTCTATAGAAGTAGCAGATTAGGTAGCTTTCTTTTCTGGCTCTTATTAAACCTACTGCCCTATATATAAGCTGGCAACTAGTCCCCTTGCTTGCCTGTCCTATCCTACCTGTCCAACCTGCTCGGAAGTTAGGCGTAAGCCGTATATATATAAATCTTGCTCGCCCTAATATAGTTGTAAGGCCAACATATATATTAAGTAAGGCTATTCGTTTCAATCGCTTGTAACATACCTAGGGTTTGCTGTCCAAACTGGGCCTTACCCGGCTTCAGCATACTGTCCAAGAGAGCTATCTAAAGCTGGAGCTGGCTTTTCAGGAACACCTATTAATTCTACTCCAACTGAGCATTAGTCATTCCGAAGCTTATGAGCCGCGTTAATATCCACCTACTCGAAAGAGATATTGCAAGCCAAAGAATTCACTGCCCGGTAGAAAGCCTAAAATAAGTCTATATCTAAGCAACTGAGCGAACTACTACGGACTAGTATTTAGCCGTAAAGAATGAACTGCTTTTCGTGCTATATTAAGTAAGGGCCAACTAGGCATTCTATTCGAAAAAGGGTAGATACACTATATTAAGTAAGGGCCAACTAAGTATTCTGTTCGTCAGGTTATTATTTAGGGCTTTATGTCCCATTCCTTTCACTCCACGGAAGCAAGGTAGTCAACTAGAACTAGCACTTTCCACCTGAGCTATATCGATTCGTTCCTGCCTAAGTAGCTTGTTTTCGAATGCTAGGCGTAAGCCGTAGGTTAATATATCTCTTGGCTTGGCTGGAACAAGACTAGACTTGAGGGTGCCGCATCGTTCAAACATACAACTATTCGTTCCACTAGGGATTGCATTCTAGCCCGGGATTGAGCAGATATGTAGTGGCGCTTGCTTGGCTGTAACAAAAGTTAGAATTCTATTCGTTCAAACCACCTAGTACATACGTATCGTTCCAACCTAATAGTCCAGAAGTATCAACATAAGTAGTCGTTCAAACTGTCTCAGACTGGTAGTACTGTTGCTTGACTAGCCCTTTCCTCCTATTCAATACGTTACACCTGTCCAAACCAACTATTAATTCGTACACTATTAATTCGTACTAGCTTTCCACTATTGTAGTACTGACCAACTAAGGAAAGATGGTGCTGGCCGTATCCACGCAGTAGTTTTCTTCAACAAGCTAGACAGAAAGAGAAGCTATAGTTGTTACAGCAGCAAAGACAGACCAGCCAGTTCATTCTTTCTCTTCGGCTTACGCCTTCCATAAAAAACAAGAGTTGAAAGGAAAAGAGCTCCTACTATAGCCTTGGCTTATATAGTATAATAGAGAAGAACGTTGTACGGGATAGGGGCTTTCGTAATAATGGGAAAGAACTTCAAAGTTGAACCTTGGGCGAAGCAATATCTATCCACGAAGCGGTGATTAGGCAGGGGTGCGTCTGGAACCCGACGAAGATCTATCGGGACCCTGGCGAAGGCGTGGAGACCACATCAATTCCCTATAGCAACCTAGCTTTCGCATCCTATACGAATCATAGATAGAAAGGGAGTTCGGTCTTCTCTTTCCTTCTGGCTCTTTCTTATCACAATTCATATTGGCCCCATGAGTCTCAGAGAAAGACAGAACGGACAAGAACGACTTTGACATCCTAAAGCTACAAAGAGGATAGGCTACTGGGGCTTCCTTCGGATGGTAAAAAGAAAGTAGAATATTCGAGGGACCACAATAAGGGGAAGTCAACTCTTGCCTCTAAAAGGGCCCGGATACCTTAAAAAAGAAAGATGTAGAGAGTCACCCTATTTGAATTTGTTTGCGGTAAAATACGTCCTTATGTGAAGGGATGATGTCTATGAGAGGAGGGGGGACATGCAAACTATCTTGGCCCAAGCAACCTAGGGTCTATCATTTGCTTCATTGGTTTCAACGGTGGCAGCTGCGGAATCAGCTATTGGGTTAGCCATTTTCGTTATCACTTTCCGAGTCCGAGGTACTATTGCTGTAGAATTTATTAATTGCATTCAAGGTTAAACATGACTCCTAGAGAATTACCAAAGGACGAAGTTCTCTTTTCTCCTTTCGTTTTGATTTTGACTTGGTTGGCAGGGTCAGGGCCTTTCTCGCTGGGCGAGCGCATCCGATGGATTCTAAAGTCCTTTCCTAAACCACTTCCCATTCAGTTGCTGAAAGATAGATAGAACCTTTCTAAATGAGATTGAGTTCCATGAATATGCAAGCTAGAAAGATGCTATTTGCTGCTATTCCATCTATTTGTGCATTAAGTTCTTTCTACTGCTTTTCTTTTTTGGTAGATTGTCAAGTAGTCCAAATATGTTTCGAAAAAACCGGAATCGCGATCGTGCGTCGGTCGCTTTTGGTTTATTTAGGCCGTTTCCTTGGATGTGATGGCGGTCTCGTTATTCTTTTTTTTATTGGTTTGCTTTATGCAGCGCTCGGTGCATTTGGATCTTACTCTGCTGCCTGGCGGAAGGGACGAGCTGTCCTCCGTTATGGATGACCTAGCAGAAGCGGAGAGAAAGATTCAAAAGGCGGAGACCGAGATTCAACAAGCCTTGTAAGAAATTGAAGGCTTGAATGAATCGAGGGTTGAAGGTCTTCGAGCTAATCTGCAAGCACGAGAACGGGAGCTGGCACGTCTAAGGGCGTGTCTTTCCGAAGTCGACGAGCGGGTGGAGCAAGCCCGCTCAATGGAAGAGGATCGTGCCCGAGAACGGGCGCGACAGCGGGCGGAGCTTCGCGCCCAAATCGAACCCTTTCTGCAAACGGAGGCCCGGCTTGCTGCTCGAAGGCAGGCCCTTGCAGAAGTTCTGAATTCCCTCCAGCAACAACTCTGGGCCCAAGCCCAATTCCTTCAAGAAGCGGGGGAAGGGGACTCAGGCCGGGGCGCAGCGTAACTAAGAGAGCCATTCCATTTAGGGCGAGGCTTTTTAAGCTGTTAAACCAGCTTAGGAAAGAAAGATGAGAACTCGCTGCAGAGGGGGTTCGATTCCCGTTATACGCGATGTGGCGAATCAGACTGATTCAACGACGACGAGATATGCCTGCATTAAGATTTAAAACTTGTCGTCTACTTTCAGGAAATGGTCGGAACAGAGAACTTACAATAATACAACGCCGCATTCTCCGAAGATTGAGGAACAAGAAGAGATCTATTAAGAGAAAGATTTATCCGAAAAAAAATCGTAACAGTTACATCCAATCACAAACTACACGAAAGTTGCCCCTTTTTCATGGGGATTTACCCATCACAGAGATGCACAGAGGAACAGAACGAACTTCATATATCCCTTTTCTACTCAATCCAGAAACAAGATCGGACGTTATTCCGGTTCGTCTCCATTTTCGTGAAACTATTCGTCAAGCAAGGCATCCGATAAGTCATCGAAGGGTTTGTGTGAATAATCGAATGGTAAGCATTACTCGTTTGAAAGTTTCCCACGGTGATCTAATATCTTTTCAAGAAAATGACGCGAGAATCCGCGGTGAAGAAATAAGGAGATCTTTCTATATCGAAATATCAGTTGAAAAAATCATAGGCAAATTCCTGGATCACCCGGTAAGAATGTGGAGAAGAACAAAAACAGAATGGTTCCACCTACTCAAAACTAAGCGAGGATGCCGCCAACTACTCAAATCCCGGTTTTTGCAACAACAGTTGCGTTATTCTATGAAAGAAGAAAACTTCGAAAGAACAAAGAAGTTTGGATCCGAAAAAGTATGCTTAGGCAGTTCCTTCGCTGAGCACAACAGAATGAAGAGGAATTTGTATCATTTCAAATCCCTATTCTTATCGAAGAGAAGAAACGAGAAAAACCGAAATCTTCCTACTCGAACAAGAAGTCCTATAGTTTACAACTCTTCTTTATATTATAGTAATTCGACCTATTGCTCCTCATCCCCCCATCAGTTTACTATGAAGAGAAGAGTCAAAAGGATCGAACTACCTACTCATTATTCGGAGGTGAATCATAGAACACCAAAAGCGGTGGTATTTTATGGACCTAACATAGGTCACATCCCTCACGACATAAGATTGAAAGATCCAAACCTTCCTCTTCGGAGCGGAAACGGACGTGGCCAAAACATATAAAGATCGGCTCGCTCATAGGGACATCTCTATCCGGATAGAGGATAGTCTAGATCGATTCATAGATAGATTTCTATCCATATAGATAGGTATCTCCGTGGATAGAGATAAAGATAGGGATCCATCTAGATCTTGCTTGATTCACTATTTCCATTTTTTTTCTTGATTCTGATTGATTGCCTTTTTGACGACAAGTTTTAAATCTTAATGCAGGCAAGGTACGTAGTTCTCGACCGTAAGGGAGAAGGAAACATCGTTTTTAAATTCTTACTTGCTGGGTCGGAGCGTAGACGAGCGAGCAGAGCCCAGGATACAGGGAAGCCCGTCATAGAGCAGTCGACTAGAAGTAGAAGACTGCTGGCCTGAGAGAAGGCGGCCTCCCTCGGGAAACATGGCCCAATTTCTCTTCTTTCTTTTTTGATTACCTTCCTCGCGTATGTATAAGACCGAATCCATTCGATTTTGAATTTTCAAAAGGATTCCTCGAAAAGTTAAGGATTATGCACGTGGAATACTCCTTTCCATTTCTTCTTTCTTTAAGGGAGCAGTTCCAGAAGTTGCACTTTCTTTCGATGTTGGTCCAGGCCCCCTATCAATTGGCATTGAAGTAGGCAAGGCCAATCCATCTGTTAAGTAAGCTGGTTCTAGGTCAAAAGCTAGTGTAAAAGATGTCTTTTTCGTCCTAAGCCCTAAAAGTGCTTCCGCCTTACCTGGAGTTGAAGTTACCGTTGGAGGCCTTTGAGTTCCAGTCTCAGTAGTGGTCTTCCCTATATGTATGTACAGGGGAGTAGTTAGTTGCGAGTGTCAGAAAAAAGTGCTTTGATCCAGCCGAGCCTGTTCCATCAAGTGATTTTAGGCAAACTGATTCTAGGGCTCACGATCAGATATCCCTTTGGAGGGATATCGCTTTTCTTCCGGAAGTATGAGTTTCTTAATTCCATTTTCTGCTATTCCCATTGAAGCAGTAGTTGAAGTAGTGGCATTCCCAATATCAATATTTGTACAAGTGCTCCTAATGGCCATTGCTAAGTCCGCAAGTAAGCCAGTTATAGATTTCTTCTTTTCTTTCCAAGCTAGGGATCTAGTTCCAAGGGAGGGCTAGATCAAGCGCATCTAGTGTTGGAGAAAAAAGGGCATCCAATGCTTCTGCCATCGAATAAGGTTAAGCCACTACAATAGCAGTGGGAGGATTTCTCCCAGGGAATTCTGTCACATCCCTATAGCCAGAGTCAGTCGTTGGAGTTTCTTTGCCCTTTCCCTTTATAGACAATGAAAGTGTCCCTTCATCTCGACTAGTCCTTCCTTGTTATTGCCGTAGCTACAAAGAGGACCCGCGTGCCAATTCCTTCGCTTTTGAGGGATTTCAATTCCTAGCCATAGGGATTTTCAATTCCTTCATCTCGACTAGTCCTCCCTCGAAAAGATCTTCCTCTTTTATACGGGCCCATTGGATGACCTCGGCAGCCGGAGAGCGGTGATTGGCCAACAGTCTATTCTGTATTGAAAGAACAGAATCCCCCCTATGACCTCATCCTCGTCATAAGGAAAGGGCACGACATGAGATGGACCGGCTTCAGCCTCCCCGGAAGCTACTGGATTAGCGGGAGGAACAGGCCGTGCAACTCTGTCATTGACGGACGTGCCCGTGTCCTCCGTTTCCATTTCAGAAGATCCAAAGAGGACCCGCGTCAAGGAGGGCGAGCTTGACGTTGAATGGGAATTCAGAGCGTCAGTCCAGCTAGAAGAAGCATTGGCAGAAGTGGCAAAAACAATCGCCAAGGCAAGACCCCCGGAGAATCCCAAGAATTTTGAGAGTGCGCAGGCGAGGGCTCGACTCCCCAGAGAGATGAGCGCCTTTGAAATAAGGCTCTAGAACACCTCAATCATACCTAGATAAAGAAAGAGTAGGTAATAGCGAGAAAGGTCAACAATAGTAGAAACGCAGACAAGAAGTGCAAGTGATGGAACTTAGCATTACGAGATTCAGAGTGCATGAGATGAAAAGGAAGACCGAGTGGGATCAAAGAAACTAGCAGAATGATCACTAAATAGATACAAATAGGTGCAAATTTTGACATTACCACAAACCACTTGGTTCTTTCGCTCCTTGCTCGCGAAGCGGCATACCGAAAAAAGAAAAAAGAAATTATATCACGCTTTGGGATCATCAACAGAGGACCAATTTCAGCCTAGTGCAGATCTCCTTCCACAGTCAAAGATTGCAACAAATCATTTCCGAATCTTGTATCGATGGGAACATATGGGACTGATGCGCGACCTGTAGACCGAAAATCCGAAGATCTCTCGATCTCGATGTACTCGATTTCAGTGGCTTTTTAGAAAGTCTAACTCCCCTTTTCATAGAATTCTTGCTCCAGCACTCAATGGTGATGATTAGCGTAGCGCATTGAGAAAATCCTTCTTGCTTCGCGAAAGCCAAACAGGATCTCAGGAAGGATTTCGTCCTGCCGGAAGCAAACAGGAAAAAAAGGCCCGAGTCTCAAGCTTCTCTCCTCTCGCTATCGCTCAGCGTCATCTCCTCTACCTAACGGTCCTAATCTACGACTACCCTTCCACGTCTTCCAGCTAAGGACCTAAAAGCAGAGTCTTGCTTCGAGACATGAATTCAATCAAAAACCATGGTTACAAGCCAACACGGGCACGGGACTGACTGTAGGCTGTAGGCGCGACGGTAAGTTATCACATTATCTACGCAATTAGATTCGCTTGCCGCAAAGCAAGGAAATCAGTCCCTCGCCCGAGAGGCAATGAATATTGGATTCGGAAGGTCTTCCACGTCTCTATGTCATCCGGTGATCCATATGCATAGTACAAGCGCTTATCTGTGGCAATCAACGAGTGAAGCCGATGAAAGACCATGGGATAAATAAAGGCTCTAAGTCCTTTTATCTCGCTAGATGGGGCATTAACGGTCTTAGCACTTTACCTCTAATAAGGTTGAGGCTTGCCCCTCTTCTCTAAGCCCGGAAATGGCGTATCGTATGCCTTTCTCTTATACTAATAGCTCTTATTCCGACAAAGGCAAAGCCCTCTTATTTCAGTCAACTCTGTCCCCTCTTTAAGGCAAGGCAGATCTTTGGACAAAGACTAAAAGAAGATTGGGAGCCGTTGGCATTCCCCTATTTGAGACATTAGGCCTTTTCGTGCAACCTCTTCTAGCAGCATATATATATATTCCCTAAGAGCAAGAGGGGATTCGAAAAGAGTAAAAAAGGGGCGTAGCGGTAAGACAGAAGAGCCTCTTATATTCCGAATTCCTACTCCTAGCTACTAGTAGGTCGCTCACTCTCTTTAGAGTAAATGGTTGACTCTAACACTCGAAATAAAAGAAGAGGAGAGATTCAAACAACCAGTAACCATCGAAGCGAGACCAGAGTCTCCAGGTCACAGTCAACGGTCGAGATACAGAAACAGAGCAACCCACTATCGAACCTATAGACAGGACAGTTGAAGCGAAAGGGGACTTATTATAAGACTACGGGACTTGGTCAAAGACTAGGAGAGCGAGTCAAGACACTCTCTTCTTCCTCTCCTTATAAAAAGGATAAAGCTTTTTGAGTTACAAAGTTTAACATTGGATAAAGGCAAAGAAATGAAGCAAGACAAACTGAAGGACAGACAGAGCCAAGCTCAATTCATTGTTACAGGGTGCCACGCGCTGATAAAAGCACAAGAGGCACAAAGCAGCAAGGATGAGGAAAGGACAAGAACGAGAACATCGAAGCAAAATTATATATATAGTAATCTTATATATGCTCTTTTTTCTTTCTGTCTTTCTTCTCCTGTTGCTTCTTACTATACTTTTTTCCCTAATAGGCTGTTAGCAATAAGAAGAATAGGCTGCCTCCGCTCCAGCTTGCTCTACCACCTATGCAATCACAGCTCAGTCATTGACTGGCGAACTCAAATGGATAGCTGCTGGGAGAATTGCGACTGATGAATCGCGATCAGCCGCTGATTCCCTTGCCGTTAGATCTGTGCCTCAAGACTCTGCTACTGGGACTCGGTCGGAAGAATCTACTGCAGCCATCTCTACCCACCTTTATGAATTCTAACCTCAACCAGCCATGACAAGGCTTAATTTCTTAGAACCCGTTGTTGTTTAGAAAGACCGGGAGCTGGGAAAGACGCTCACTCATACTGACAGAAGGCATTTTTAAAGATAGCGGACAAGCAGAATAACAAATACACTGGTTGGTAGCGCTAACGACCTCCATAGCATAAGGGGGGGAAGTGGACGTTTCTTCTGATCAATCAAGTGCCCTTCCCTGGGAGGGTGAGAATAACTAGTATTGGTTCTGTTTCTTTCATTGAAAAAGAAATGTTTTGGAATAATATATATAGTGTTTAAGCTGCGTTTACTACAAATGGGCTGAGCCCGGATCTCATTAGCTTGGCCCCAACCGGAGGGACTAGAAGGGGGAAATAGCCAGGCGCCAGAGAACCAAGCTCGCTCTCACTACTTATTTATGGATAGACGTGGGTAGGTAGGATAATAGGCTGGCCTCCCGTTGAAGAAAAAACACTCTCGACGAGCCTTGACCGGGCGGGGTAGGCAGAAGTTGATCCGGTAGATCGACTAGCAGTTTCAGCTACTGCTCGTGATAATGATTTTGCTTATTCTCTTCTCACAACGTGCCTAGCTATTATGTTCTGACTCATGCATTTGCCGGTAAAGCACGTCCAAAGTGATGCGCGCTTCCATACATAGAAAAGAAAGAAGGACGCCCGCCTTCAACTCATCATATGGCTATGCTTATGCGCGAGAACTTGATACAATCATGAAAGAGCATTTCGAGATGGAAGCAAATACTTACTTACAATGAAATCACAGACTCAGTCACCGGGGAAGCTCTAAAGGCAAGGTAGCCCAACTTCTTTCGCACCGCTTTCACAGCCCAAGAGAGAGCTCAGCGAGGCATATCATCTAAGGTAGGACTTTCATGCTAATTTGAATATGTAGTAGTTGACAAGGCCTCTCTCTGTCTAAGCAGGAAAATCAGGAGTTTCCCATCATAGAGGGGTGGCGAGAGGCTTCAAACTATTCAATCTAAGCTTTAGATTAGAAAAGAATCGACATCTTTCATTTTCCATCCACGAATGTTAATGCTTCGATATCAATGAATTTGAGGGCATTGCCCAGTTCTTATAAAACATCTATGATACCAACAAGAACAACTTCATCCGGGACAGAAGCTGGAATTGGGTCGATCGATGAGGTTACTCTTTACCCCTTTTGGCACTCACCCGGATTGTTCTTCTTGGATGGGTTTCCCCTTTGCTTTGCCTAAGCCAAGCTTCACATTAAACACAAGAATTGGACCACTTTGTGGGGCGAGTTTGCTATTGCTAGAAGTTCGAAAGGATAAGAAGCCCTCAACTCCGCAGCTGCAACCTATTCTGTAACAAGCGATTCTGGCTATAGCACCAGCTCATTCCCTTACTTCCTTTCTTCTCTCAGGACATTCTCTTCTTTTTCTTTAACTATGTAATTAGCTTTAACTAGCACCGGTTAGGAGAACAGTAAGAGTTCCTCCTGTCCCACCGACTAATCGAAGGCTATTGCTTCTGTCTTCGTCTTTCTGGCAGCTATCTTTCTAAACAGGAGTAGGAGGGCCAGAAACCGCAACGGGAAACCTTTCACCGCGCCACACGATTCTTTCGCGAAGCGCTCTCTCAGACGCACTCCTGCCTCCCAAGCAAAGAGGTTTCAAAGATACCAGGCGACCAAGTGAAAGTGAACAGCCCCGAGCAAATCTTCTAGAGAGCGTACCCGTTGTAGCAAAAAAAAAAGAAATGAACAGCAGCATCTATAGTTGTGGACAGTAAAAAAAAGAGGTTCTTCGAAGCTGTGCTAATAGTGGTCAAGGATAAGGTACTAGTTTCAGTGGGAGACATTAATGAAGTCTGCATGAGAAATCTGGGAGACTCCACAGAGAATGTATGAGTCAGTGACAATGGTAAACATGAAGCTTCTTCGGCAACGGTTTTTTCCTTCCAAGCAAGATGCAAGAGGGGACGAGCATGTCTCAGCACTTAGACAAGATGGAGAAGATTATCAAAGAATTTTTAGCAGTTAGAGTCAAAATAACTGATCGTGATTAGTGACCGGGAAGTCTGTTGAAGTCGTTTGAGTCTTTGACAACCACTCTCTCCCGTGAAACTCCTCCTTTAATTAAGATTGATCTGACCATTTTCTTTAGGCAGAAGCTGAAAAGAGATTTGAACAGCAGAAAAGAAAAGACTAATGCTGGGCAAAAGAATATGTTTCAAAAGAAGAAAAAGCACAAAGTGAGTGCAGAATAACCTGAAAAAGAGTGTTGGTCCTTCAATGCAAGAAGAAAGGTCACTTTACTTTTGAGTGCCCATAAAAGAAAGGCAGAATTTTATGCAGATATGATTGAAGAACTAGTACCCTATATGCCCCTTTATCATCTTCCATTCTTATGCGTAAGCAAAAGAATGGAAGATGATGTCCACTCTTCAAGGTGTGCTTTCCCCATTTGTCAGGATCCTCTACATCTGTTCAGTCCTCCTTGAGTGTACATTCAATGTCCAAAAGCTTGCTGGTCCTGCTGCGAAGTTTACCACTCCGCTAACGCTATGTGATCCGGTCAAGGTATGAAGTAACTCGACCAACGGGAGAGGGGAATCGAATGGTCTTTTTCCACTTGACAATCCCTTTCCATATCATTATATAGGCATATATAGGATTCACGACTGACGACGCCCTGTGTACTGTAAGCAAGTTACTCCACCAAGAGAAGTGCGAATCCACCAAGGGCATCCCCAGTAGCATTAAGTTATATGCAAATGACAGCCAAGGAAGGAATTGGGCCGGTAAAGAAGACTGGAACCGATGTTCCAGATCATTACGAATCCTAAGCCAACTGAGTTATCTCGTTTGGTGTGGGCATCAATTGAAGTTGTTGTAAATTATCGATGATAAAGGTATTCTTCTTATGGGAACTTATCAAGAAAGTGACCCCTTTTTTTGGAAAGACTTAAGTGAAGCTCAATCGCAGCTTAACAGGCTCGCTCGCTGCATCCTTCTTTTTTTTATAGATATATCGAAGCCCCTTTCTAAGACCTTCTTTTTCGTTGGTAATGGTTTCAGGTTCTGAATGGATGTCCCAATTGGGTGAACTCTTAAACCGAGATTGATTCTTGCCCAAAAAATCAGAAAAGAAAAAGGCTTTTCAAAGGAGCAACTTCCTTATTTGGAGGTCTCCCTATTGATATTTAATCACTCTCAAACGGGGGTGGGTACAGAAAGAGAAAGACTAATCCAATCTTTTAATTCAACAAGAAGTACCTTAGGGTCGGCAAGATGAAGACAATGACACATCTCTTTGAGAGAGAGGGTCAGAGGCGCTCTTGAATGAGGTCCCTAATCATCCTCTTCAAGTCGGACGCAGTTATCTGGGCCCTGAGGTTGAGTGGTCTGAGGTGCTACGGTCTAGGTAGGATTAGCTACCGGAGATGGTTGAGCTACTGGTTGTTGATAGGTTGCTTTCTTGTCTTGAGGAGTGAATTGCGTAGGCTGAGGGGCAAAAGGCGGGATGATTTGGATAGAATGAAGATCTTGGTAAGGTTGAGCAGGGGCTTGCCAGGTATTGACTGACCCCTGAAGTTGAGGTAGAGGCTGTAGGTATTGCTGAGACTAGCGGAAAGTGATCTTTTTCTGGTCTCACCTGAGAATGCTGTAGCGGCACTGGTTGAACCTGCTCTTGCGCCTGAGGCTCTTTGAAGTTGTTGCGGTTGAGGCTGGCTGAGTCTGCTGGACTGATTGCTGCTGAAACTGCGAATTCGCCTCTAGACCTGTCTGAGTGGAGGCCGTAGTCTGGTAGTGCTGAACTCTTGATGGTCTCTCTTTTATGAAAGGGATTGCTTTGTGACATGGGTTGACTCTGATAGGAGGAATTGCTTTGAGATTGTGGGCTAGTCTGAATCCTAGATGCAAGCTTCTTAGGTTGAGAAAGGGTGCTAGTCTCTTGTGCTTTCATCTTCACATTCATCAGTGAAGGCTCAAAGATGTCATACATGGGGGACTGCATCTCTCCTGAGTGCAGACCTTTACGTAGACGACTGTGTCAAAGTAGTAAGAAAGGCAGCAATAACGAGAGATGTCTCTCTCTCTTCCTTTCCGACCAACTACTACCTGGTTCTATCAAACCATACTATTTCACTCCTGGAATTCCCTGATAGAGAACTCCGGTTCTATACCTGGGGCTAGCTACTAGCTCAGACTCCGGCTTCTGAGTGTGGCCAAGTGGTAAGTTGTTGCGATCTCGGCAAGTGCACCGATCGTTCCAAGTAATAAAGTGATAAGTAAGTATCGTCTCCACAGGGATTGATAAACAATTACTACTATAACCAGTCCTCTTAAGTTAGATAAATCGATTGGTTGTTGACAAATAATTGTAATTTAAATTAAATGACAATAAAAGTGAAAGATTTGTTTTTGTATTTTTCTGAAAAAGATTTAAAATAGATGAAGAAATGTTTTTGTAGAAAAAGTGATGAAGAAGACTGTAGCCAGGGTACATTCACCAATTGTTCCCAATTTTACTTCGGATTGATTCATAAAACCTATTGAAATTAACAACTCAGACAAATTATCATCTTTTAGAAATAATTAGTTAGATCCCAATCCCTTGGCGATCTAACCCTTTACTTCAATTGGAACCCTAATCCCTTAGTAATTCCGCCTGAAAATAAGCATTATGTAGATAAATCCCACGACTGCAATCCATACAAGTCTATCCCTAGAACATGCATGGAGAGTCATCTTTATCTCCTTTCAGGATCAGTATTCCAACATCCCTATTGTGAATCCTGATCCCCAGAATATTATTCCCTATTAGGTTGATCAGATCTAACAGAAATAATATCAATACGCTCAAGATAAAAGATGAAATATATTAAATTCAATACATAGAATGATTCAATCCTTGTAGCAATTGCTTACAAATGGATCATGCCCCTGACTACAGAAATAGATCTAGCCAATCAACATCATGATCGCTGATCTGATTTCAACATGAACTGAAAAGAAAATAAAGAAAGGTACAAGAACAGAGTGATGAACACGAAGAACGCCTCCTCTAGGTCTTGTGATGTGTATTCAGAGATCTCCTTCTTCAAAGGTTGAGTCTCCTTTTATAAGAGAGATTCTGACCTAATTTGCACATTTGAATCTTCACACTTTCGCGCCTCCCACGCTCTGAGCGCCACTCCCGCGCTCAGGGCGTGGGAGTTTCTGCCAATTTTCCACCTCCCGCGCTGATGGCGCGGATCTCGCGCTCTCAGCGCGGGACCTTCTGCCAAATTTTCCTTTCCCACGCTCTCAGCGCCACTCCCGCGCTGTGAGCGTGGGAACCTAGGTCTCTTTTGATATGTTTTTGCCTCCTTTTGTTTATCTTCCTTGATATTCAGACTTTGGATATTTTTACTCTTTTTCTCTGCTTTTCTTGCATTGATTGAGTCATTTTCTTCCTCTTTTTGCCTTGTAATTTCCTATATGCTGATCGCATATCAAATAATTCCCAGATTTGAACTTTGCTGTCCCTAGCAATGTACAAGACTAAATCCAGGAAACAGATTAATCCAGCATAACACTGTACAGCCAACAGATCATCTTACTAAGTATGCTTGAATCAATGTGAAGAATTTTTAATAATGCCTTTCATGAAAAGATTAGAATCTAATTTGCACATCCCTCACCCAGATAATCAAATAACGCTCAATACTCAAGTGTTTGGGGGAATGACAATTACTCCAGCTATCACTGTAACAACATTATCATAAAACTTGCTCATATTCTCAAGTTCCTAAAGATGAGGAACATTAATACATGCAAAATTGATCAAAAGGACATCACAGGGTGTAATTTGGCCAGGCTAAAGGATGGGATTTTGTGGATAGTAGCTCGAGTAACAATGAGATTGATAGTTTTTCATTTTTTTTTTAACACATTCAACTCATTTGTTTTGCTCCACTAATGTTCCCACAGAATTTCGGGAATTTAATTCCTTCCGCCATATTTTCTTTATATTCACCTTTCTCTTTTCCTTTTTAAAGACACAATTCAGTCACCTTCTTTATCTTGACCTCTGTGGAGCTTACCTTAATTTCTTTTCAAAACATCAGGGATTCAATCTCTTTTAAGGTAAGATAATAGGAATATGTCTAATCAACAGAAGTTATGAACAAAAAGGTTCAGGCACAAAGGGGTTAATACTGGAAGAATTCACATAGGTGATTTATTTGGCCATGGCTACAGAATAAAATTCTGCCTTTATCATTTCAATCTATGCATGTATTTCAGAGAAACAAAGCAAGTTCTAGAATGCTATTACAGTGAGGTCTCTCAAAATAAATTCAGTGTTTGGGCCCAAAAACTCACTAGCTATGATGTTAAACTAGATTTCCAAAGTAATCATTTAGGCATTTATTAACCATTCAAGCTTAGCAATTCAGACATACTAGTTGACAAAATTTGGCTATACAATATCATGCTAGCAGTTTATGTATCCAGAATTTAATCAAGCATAATTGAACCTGAGAATTTCCTTTTCAATACAAGACTTCTTTTTCATGGTGTATGGTGTAGTTCCACCATATTCATCAACCTTGCAATCTTGCATTCAGCATGTATGCGATAATTCCCAGATTTGAATGTTGCTGTCCACAGCAACAAACTAATCTAAGACATAGCTTAAGCTGCCAGATGTAGGACACACATAGTTGTTAATATCCAAAGCATAATATGCAAGAAATTATAACCCAATATAAAGTGCCATCAACCTTAACTCTGTTCAACCTTAAAAAAAAATGTAAAACTAAATTGTTCCAAGAAATTTAAAACAAAATGCAGTAAATGGTAGTGGAGGAACAAGATCAAAAGTCATCCATAAATTCATCAGCTGCAAAATCACCCAGAATGTCGTCATCTGCAGTATTGGAAGGCATAGATGGACCTGCTTGTGTACCAGGGGGAACTTGACCCATTAATCCAGCCGTGTCAATTCCCCTATCCAAGCATAGTCGCTCCAACATGCTCATCATATAGTTGTTCTGAACCAGTAACTGTTGGAGCAACTGAGAGTCAGTAGATGTGGATGGTGCGGATACTGGGGCAGGTGGTGGAACAGCACCGCCAGATGCTTTCCAGATTGCTTGTCTTCGGGACTCCTTATGCATGTCATTATACACACGCTGTGTTAATTCCGCTTTGGTCTTGACATCCCTGGGCTCATCATCTGGTATATCTACTCCTGCTTTGATGCAAAGCTGCTCAATGAGGGAGCAGTGAGCCAGACTAAAGTCTAACCTGCCATGAGTAATCATGTGGGCTATCCTATCAGACAGAATAGCCCCAATATGGAGGTTGTAATCTCCAAGCAGAGTATACAGCAGTACTGCCCTTTCTACATTGACATCACTGAGATTTGTAGAAGCCATGATGGTGGAGTTGATGAATGAGTGCCAGAAGATTGCCTCTTCATTGAGATCTAGCCTATCCAATTTTTCTGGCACGGCTGGCTGGCCTTGTTTGGCCTTCCATGCAGATTTGGGTTGAGTGATTCCTTCCCGGATAGTGGTAGCCAAAGCTGGCATTTCTTCTCTATATAACCCGTCAACCGGCTGCATCCTGTTGAAGGTGTCAGTGAAAAAGCAGGATTGGGTTGCTTCCCATGAGGTGTTCAGCAACCTCTCAATTTGGAAGGCGGTAAAAGAGACTTCCTTCCCCCTGACCCAGCTCTTTCTTGTCCTGTCTACCGTGTCCTTATCAGCATTGGCACAGAACTCTCGTAATATGGTGCTGCAGCTTGTCTGTGGAAGTTGTATCAATTTTTGCCATTTCCTTCTTTCAATTGTCAGGATTACTGGACAGTCATCCGCCAGGAAACTGCTGATTCTTCGTTCTGGTATAATCTTCTTTTTCAAAAACCAGTTGTGGTACCGGTCTTGGGCTTCCGGAGACAGAAACCGGTTACCATCAAAATCCACCAGAGCAGGGGTTCTTTGTCTCTTGGTGCCAGTCGCACCTGCGGGCTTTTTGCCTACCTTCTTTTGCTGCATTCAGAAAATTTCCAATACAGATAACATACAAAGATATACAGCATTAAAATCCACAACCAGAGTCACTCAATGAAAATTCCCAGATTTATCTCATGCATATGGTGACATTGTACTCTGCCTATTATCTCATTTGATTACATATCACGTATTCAGACCAACACAACATTTAAATTTTGGAAACTAAATTGACAGCCAATACGTGATATGAATATGAAAATGAGATTGTAACAGGTACATGTGTATATTCAGGATAGGCAAAATATGAGAATCAGCATCCAGTTATCTCATTTTTTTTTTTTCATATGCATTTGGGAAGAAGATAAAAATTCTAACTTAAGCATTTCATCAAACATTGAGCATGCATCATCCAACATCCAACAACATCATAGCATCAATCAACAATATTTCAATTTGACAAAACAAAAGAATGTACTCTTACCTTGTCTCCTGCCATTGTTAGAGGAAAAGAACGTACCACGGAGTGATGAATCCTCAGGGGAATGAAAACCCTAACCTTAACCCTTCAATGGTGAGGGAAGGAGAAGATATGGATGAGGATGGAAGTGTGTGTGTGTGAGAGTTGAAAAGAAATGGAGAGGGAGATGGGAGTGAGTGTAGGAGGAAGAGAAAAGGGAGAGGGGAAGGAAGAAGAAGAGGGGAGGGGAAAAAGGAGGAGAAGAAGAAGAAAAGAGGGGAAGGGGGGTGGCGGCTGAGAGGGAGAGTGAGGAAATGGGGGAAATTTTAGGGTTTCCCCCTTTTTAAAAAAATGGTCGCGCCTCCCGCGCTCACAGCGCCATTCCCGCGCTGTGAGCGCGGTGTTTTCTGCCTTTTTTAACATTCCCGCGCTGATGGCGCGGATTTCGCGCCCTCAGCGCGGTATTCAATGCCAATTCTGGCACTTCCGCGCTGATGGCGCGGTTCTCGCGCGCTCAGCGCGGATTCCCCCCTTTTTTTTTTTGTAAAAAATGATAATAATACTGGTTGCCTCCAGTAAGCGCTTGTTTAATGTCACGAGCCTGACTGGAACTATGTTTAATCGGGTGAAGTTAGAGAGACAGAAATGATCTCTCTATTCACAGGTTCCCCAAAGTAAATTTTTAGCCTATTTCCATTTACTTTAAAAGATCTCTCATCATCCAGGGGAGAGATTTCAATGGTGCCATATGGAAATACATTCTTCACTACAAATGGACCAGACCAACGAGATTTAAGTTTTCCCGGAAACAATTTCAATCTAGAATTGTACAGTAATACCTGTTGACCAGGTGCAAACTCTTTCTGTTTGATCCTGCTATCATGCCACTGCTTTGTCTTTTCTTTATAAATTTGTGCACTCTCGTAAGCATTTCTTCTGAACTCATCTAGCTCATTTAGCTGCAGTATTCTCTTCTTTTGGGCTCTTGATAATTCAAAATTTAAGAACCTTGTGGCCCACAAAGCTTTGTGTTCTAACTCCACTGGTAAATGGCAAGGTTTGCCATATACCAACTGATAAGGTGACATGCCTATTGGAGTTTTGAATGCAGTCCTGTATGCCCAAAGTGCATCATCAAGCTTTTTGGCCCAATCTTTCCTAGAAATCCCTACTGTCTTTTCTAGGATTCTTTTTATCTCTCTATTAGAGACCTCCACTTGCCCACTAGTTTGAGGATGATATGGTGTGGCTATCCTGTGCCTCACTCCATATTTATCCAACAAACCCTCAAATTGTCTGTTACAAAAGTGAGTACCCCCATCACTAATGATAGCTCGAGGTACTCCAAACCTTGTAAAAATATTCTTTCTTAGAAAATTCACCACCACCTTAGCATCATTAGTGGGAAAAGCAACAGCTTCTACCCACTTAGATACATAATCTACAGCCACAAGGATATATTGGTTAGAATAAGAGGACGGGAATGGACCCATAAAATCAATGCCCCAAACATCAAATAATTCCACTTCTAAAATATTATTCAAGGGCATCTCATCCTTTCGTGAGAGATTTCCTGTCCTTTGACATTTGTCACATTTTTCTACGCAATCTCTTGCGTCCTTGAAAAGTGTTGGCCAGTAGTAACCGCTTTGCAAAACTTTCTGTGCGGTTCTATTGCCCCCAAAATGTCCTCCATAATTGGAAGAATGGCAATGCCATAAAATCTGGCCCACTTCAAACTCTGGAACACATCTGCGAAGGATCCCGTCAGCACATTGGAAATATAGATGTGGATCCTCCCAGAAATAACGCCTCACCTCTCGCAGAAATTTCTTTTGTTGTTGCCTTGTAAGGTTGGGAGGCAACTCTCTTACCACTTTATAGTTGGCAAAATCTGCGAACCATGGAGGAACAAAGACTGCCATCACCTTCTCATCAGGGAAATAATCATTGATTTCTTTTTCTGAACTATCTTGTAGTTCTTTTGCCTGGATTCTAGAGAGATGATCAGCCACTTTATTTTCCACTCCAATTTTGTCCCGAATTTCCAAATCAAATTCTTGAAAAAGTAGCATCCACCTTAACAACCTTGGTTTTGCGTCCTGCTTAGTCATCAAAAGCTTAATAGCAGAATGGTCAGTAAAAACAACAATTTTAGATCCTAACAAGTAAGGTCTAAATTTGTCCAATGCATAAACTACTGCTAACATTTCTTTCTCAGTTGTTGCATAATTAATCTGAGCATCATTCAAAACTTTGCTAGCATAGTAAATGACATGTAATAACTTTTCCTTATGCTGACCAAGGACTGCACCAATTGCATATGCACTGGCATCACACATGAGTTCAAATGGAAGGTTCCAATCGGGAGCTGTAAGCACCGGAGCTGTAGTAAGTTTTTCTTTTAACACATGGAAGGCCTTTGAACAAGCATCATCAAATAAAAATTCTGAATCCTTCACCAAGAGTTGGCTTAATGGTTTAGCAATCTTGGAGAAATCCTTGATGAATCGCCTGTAAAAACCTGCATGTCCTAGGAAACTCCTAACAGCATTTATATTTACAGGGATGGGAAGTTGTTCAATCAACATTAATTTTGCTTTATCCACTTCAATCCCTGCCTTAGAAATTTTGTGTCCCAGCACTATACCTTCAGTTACCATAAAATGGCACTTTTCCCAATTTAAAACCAGATTTGTCTCATTACATCTTTTCAAAACCTTGGATAAATTGTTCAAACAAAAATCAAAATTAGAGCCAAAAACAGAGAAATCATCCATAAATACCTCTAGACCTTTCTCCACCATATCTGAAAAGATGGACAGCATGCACCTTTGGAATGTGGCAGGCGCATTGCAAAGACCGAATGACATTCTTCTGTATGCAAAGATTCCAAATGGACAAGTAAAAGCTGTCTTTTCCTGGTCTTCAGGAGCTACAGGTATTTGATTGTAGCCTGAATACCCATCCAAGAAGCAATAATAAGAGTGGCCCGCCAATCTTTCTAGCATTTGATCAATAAAGGGTAGTGGAAAATGATCCTTCCGTGTAGCTGTGTTCAACCTCCTGTAATCAACACACATTCTCCAACCCGTGATAGTTCTGGTTGGGATTAACTCATGTTTTGCATTGGTGATTACTGTGACCCCACCTTTCTTTGGCACTGTTTGAACTGGACTTACCCATGCAGCATTAGAAATTGGGTAAATCATTCCTGCATCAAGAAGTTTTACAACTTCCTTTCTTACCACCTCTTTCATTGTTGGGTTCAATCTTCTTTGTGGTTGCCTCACAGGTTTGATATCATTTTCCAAGAGGATCTTATGTGTACAAAAGGAAGGATTTATGCCCTTTAAATCAGCAATAGACCATCCTATTGCGGTTTTATGAGCTTTTAAAACTTCCACTAGTTCTTTTTCTTGGCCTTCTGATAGAGCATTGTTGATGATTACCGGATAAGTATCACCATCTCCCAAAAACACATATTTCAAAGTGTCTGGTAATGGCTTCAACTCAACTTTGGGGGCACCAACCTCTATGTCTTCCGCTTTTTCTTTCAGAACCTCTACAGTAAGCCCTTCTTTTTCAAAAGGTACATAATCACGAGCCTTCAACTCATAATCAAGCTCTTGAGGCCGTTCTTTCTTATGTTGAACAGATTCAATTTGGAAACAATCATTATTATCAGCTGGTCTCTTCATAGCTTCTGAAACATTGTAGATAATTTCCTCATCGTTCATTCTCAGTTTAATCATCCCTTGCTCAACATCAATTAGGGCTCGGGCTGTAGCCAAAAAGGGTCTTCCTAATAACATGGGCTTCTCACTTCCTTCTCCCATATCCAATACCACAAAATCTGCAGGGAAGATAAACTTATCAACTTTGACAAGAATATCTTCTATGATCCCATTGGGTTTCCTTACGGATCTGTCAGCCAATTGGAGTGATACCTCAGTGGGTTTCAATTCCTCAATCCCCAATGATTTGTAGACTGATAAGGGCATTAGATTAATGCTAGCCCCAAGATCACATAAAGCTTTCCCAATGCCAATATCACCAATAGCAATAGGAATATTAAAACTTCCTGGATCACTCAGTTTATCTGGAATTTTCTGCTGGATAAAAGCACTACACTCTTCAGTGAGTGTTACAGTTTGACATTCCTGCAATTTTTGTTTCCTAGATAAAAGATCCTTCATGAATTTTGCATACCCTGGCATATTGGCTAGGGCTTCTGCAAAGGGAATATTGATATGTAGTTTCTTGAAAATGTCCAAGAATCTATCATAATGTTTGTTGTAGGCTCCCTTCTTGAATCTTTCTGGGTAGGGTGCCTTAGACATGACATACTCGTGGCTTAACTCATGCTTTTCTTTTGCCACCACTGGTTGTTCTGCAACCTGCTCTTTTTCTTTTTCTTTAATTACCTCAATCTCTGGTTCACTTGCTTTCTTTTCTTGCTTCTCCTTCTCTTTTTCCAGTTCCACAGGTGTTTTTGTTGGAACTGTTAGTATCTTACCACTTCTGGTTGTAATAGCCATGCAGTCATCCTTTGGATTGTTGACTGTGTTACTTGGGAAGGTACCTGGAATTCTTTCTGAAAATTGTTTGGCCAGCTGGCCTATCTGATTCTCCAGGTTTTTAATGGAAGCATTTGTATTTTTATTGTTGGCTCTGGTTTCTTCCATGAAAGCATTGGTGTGTTGAGCCATATCATTGGAAGCCTTAGCCATTTGAGCGAAAGCTTTCTCCCACTCGGCTGGCTCTTTTTGCTGAGTCTGCGAAGATTGAGTATAATTATTGCTAGTTTTGAAATCCATACCTGATCCTTGAGTCCTCCGTTGGAAATTGTTGTTACCTCCAGGGAAATTTTGATTTCGCTGGAAATTTTGTTGTTGAGGACGCTGATCGTACCAGATCCCATTCACTTGAAGTGAATCTTCGGATGATGGATTTGGGCACTCATTGGATTCATGACTTTCTTGACATTGGTCACAAATCGGTGGAGTTGTTTGAACTTTTGACACTTGAAATCTGTCAAATTTTTCACTCAAGTTGTCAAACTTCTTAGATAATGATATCATATCATTATCTGTGGATTTTTTCATTGCTCTTTGTGTGGGAACTAGCACACTTTCATTTTCATTTCTTGCAAGCTTTTTGATCAACTCAATGGCCTGCTCAGATGTGCTTTCCCGAATAGAACCTCCAGCGGCACTATTTATTATCATCCTGGTTTCGGGGGTGATTCCGTTGAAAAATATCACCACTTTTCTATCATCATCTCCTTCATAATGTGCACATTTCCTGTTTAATTCTTGGAATCTGTTCCAAGTTGCACATAGTGATTCTCCTTCCAACTGGCGAAAGTTTGTTATTTCATTCACCAGCTGATTATATTTCTCCATGGAAAAGAAATGATCAAAGAATTTACTGGATAGATCTTCCCATGTCAGAATGCTGTTTGCTGGTTGTCTTTCGATCCACCTCAATGCTTTTCCCTTAACAGCGAAAGGGAACAACCGAAGCCTGATAGCATCTGTAGATACCCCATTGTGTTTGGTGGTATCACAGACCATCAAGAATCGGTCCATAAACTCATGTGGATCTTCATCATCAGCTCCAGAAAATTGAACCCTTTCCACCAAAGAAATTAATGATGGCTTGAGTTCAAAATTATTAGCCTCCACATTTGGCCTGACTATGCTTGAATTGGCCCTGTTGAATACTGGAGTCAAAATTGTATTCAACAGTCTTGGAGGTTGATTGTTGGCATTTCCTCCTCGCCCATGACCAACATTGTTATTTTCGGCCATTTCTTGAATTGGTTGTAAAGATGTGTGCTTCAAATCTTCCCAAATGATCTGTCTAGCAGCCTTCCTTAGTTGCTTTTCTGTCTTTGTAATTTCAGAATCTATTACAAAGTCTTTAGGTGGAAGTCTACCTCGCATAAAAATCAGAGAAAATTGTTAGTAACACCTGCACAACACAATCAAGATAAAAGAATAATAAAATAAGAATCTAATCTCAAGAATCTAAGGTTATTTGTAATATTGTAAACACAATCCCCGGCAACGGCGCCAAAAACTTGTTGCGATCTCGGCAAGTGCACCGATCGTTCCAAGTAATAAAGTGATAAGTAAGTATCGTCTCCACAGGGATTGATAAACAATTACTACTATAACCAG
>JAVKPL010012585.1:0-64310 GCA_032173675.1 Gastrolobium villosum | reverse complement strand
ATGTTTACATGTTACTTACATCTACTTGGCTAAATTATCCTATGCTTTGTATAATTTAAAATGACACACTCCTTTCCAAGCTATGCAATGTTGCAATCAACAGATCTAGATAAAAAAAATTGAAAAATACATTGGCCCAACATCATTGGGCCTAGTATGATGTTGGAGAAAAGTTAATATGCACCGGGTGCATTTTTATTTAGTGTTCCATTTTCCCAAATAAGAAAAATTTTATGACAATTTTATCCTTATTATTTTACTTATTTCCTTCCATGTCCTAATTTTTTTGCACTTTTGGTAAAAGGTGCACTGCACCCGGTCTATATTAACTTTTCTCCTGATGTTGGGCTTTACCTATAATGGCTCGGGCTAGCCTGCAAACTTGAAAATGTTATAATTAACTATTGTAATTATTGTTTCTTTTCTTTAAATTTAATTAAATATTATTTTAAAGAAAAATAAATAAATTTTAAATTTTTTAATTAAAATAAATTTAATTTTTTTATTTCAAATCAATTAAATAAATTGTTTAAAATTAATATTTTTAAACTCTACTTATATAAATAAGTAAAAGAAATATTGATAAAATAATTAGCACATAGCCCATAAGGCCATAACCCGTGGATGGCCCGGTTGGGATAACAATTTGTCAATCCAAACCATATTCGGTTAATATGAATCCGACAGCATTTAAACAACTTGTAACAGGTTAGTCAAAAAGGACTGGGCTTGCCCAATTTAACACCAGTAGTTCCAATAGAGGTATATTGCAACCCCAAACAAATTATACCTGCAATTAAGTATGACAATTTTTGCTTACAAAAAAAAAGTATGACAATTTTTAATATGACCGTTGACACGATACAAACAGAGACAAAAAAATTATGTTTGGATCAATTCATTTTCAAATTTGTGTTGTGTTTGGTTTTTGGTTAGCGAAAATTGACCCAAAAAATTTCGTATTGTGTCGCGTCGTAAACAGGTTATTGGTGTTATATTGCATCGTGCTAACCCGCATAATAAGTGATATATTATGAGTTTGTAAGTTATTCGTGCTGTGTCTTATAAACCTGCAAAATAAGCGGGTTGTGTTCGTATTAAAGGTTTAAACCGATTCAAATTCGTAAAATATCTGTATCGATTTCATGTCGTGTCGACTTGAATTGCCATCTCTACGACTATTATATAAATCAATTGGTTCTTTATTCAATTGATGGCTGTCGAATTGAATAGATTGAATCGGATTTATAAAATATGATATTATATATATAATAAGGGAAAAATATTTGTCTTATTTTTTTTGGTAATCAAATATTTATCTTTTTAAATGATGGTTGTTTTAATAAAAACTAGTATTTTTATTTTAAATATAAATTAAAAAATACAAACTTTTTCCCCATAAATTTTTATTATTTAAAAGGACACAATTATTTATCCTTTAAAAAGACAAAACCAAACCCATATAATAATTCATCATTATGAAAAATAATTGACTTTGACGTAGTGGTAATTGTCACTTATCTATCAAGAAGTTTGAGTTTAGATCATTCCATATCAATTGAAAAATTCATTTTTTTTATAAATCAGATATTCTTCACGAGATGCAATGTTATTTGGAGTGGGTTCAAAATTTAAGCTTTAAATCCCTACCAAAGATATTATTAGAGAAGATTGAACATATGTTCTTATTCTTATCTGCTCAACTCCCATAGTCCCATATACCAATTGAATTACCATCATTTAATGAAAAATTCATTTTTAAATACGGTTCAGAATTAGTTCATCTATTTCATTTTCATACCAATTCCCAAACATTACCGATTAGATCGAACCGATCGGTTGTCAGATTTTTCATGGACGCAATCTGATCCAACTTTAATGACACTGGTTTGAATTTCCAAGTTAACGTTGAAAAAAAAAACTTTACAAACTAATACCCTTCGTATAAGATTTGTGCATAATTTCTTATAGGAAAAAAATGTTTGACCAATGACATAACTTATATCATTTCATTCTCACAGAAGAGATAGGATCCACATTTTTTTTTGTATCCACTCCGTCTCCTCATTTATCTATCTCTTTCTTTCACTTAAAATGACACATCTTTACATCATTTTAAAAGACACTCACTTTTTCCTTTCTTATACTATAAAATATAATATCAAATGATCAAGAAACTAAGTAGGTGAGGTGAGAGTATGTGTTCGATCTTTCTCAATATTGTCTTTGTCGGAATCGAATTGGATAATTCCAAAGCGATGAACCATATATATATATATATATATATATGGGAAAAACATTTCTCAAGCAGCTTGAGATAAGTTTATTTCCAGCTAGCCCTAAAACTACGTCGTTTTGATTAATGAAGGGTGTTTATGTAATTCTAGGTGAATTAATGAAGGGTGTTATTGTAATTTTATTTATTTTTATATCATATACATTTTACTGAAACACCCTTCATTAATTCACCTAAATTACATAAATACCCTTTATAATATATATATATAAATATAAATATATATATATATATAATATATATATATATATATATATATATATATATATATATATGAAAAAACATCTATCCTTTTAAAGGATATAAGTTTATATCCTTTTAGATCCTAACCGTTGATTTCCGTCCATCAAGAGTTATAATTTATTTAATTAAAATTATTAATTAATTAATAATAAATTTATGATCTAATAGATTATTACCGTTGATGGACGGAAATCAACGGTTATGACCTATATATATATATATATTATATTAGGTAAAATCATTTCTACAGTCGTTTTACGTACAACAACGACATGTGTATGATTATAATTCCTCATATTTAATGTTTTCATCCTATGTATGGTTATGATTCTCTGTATTTAATGCTTTCAAGTATATATATGAGAAGTATTTGATTGTTGCACGTACAGCAAATGTAGAAATGTAAATCACTATATATATATATATATATATATATATATATATATATATATATATATATATAGGCTTATCATTTCTCAAGCTGCCGTAGATAACTTTATCTCCGGTTACTAAATCAAAACCGTACAAAGATGGATCAATGGTGATAAAGGAAGAGAGAGAAGAGGGGAATCATAACCATTCAAAGGTTAATCAATAAATATAAGGAAATAAATAATCAAAACGACGTAGTTTTGGGTGGCCGGAGATGAATTTATCTCAAGCAGCTTGAGAAATGTTTTTTCCTATATATATATATATATATATATGTGTGTGTGTGGGGGGAGTATCCACTTACCACCAAAAAAGTTTACAACTCTTACAATCAATTTAATCACCGTTGATTTCCGTCAATCTAACGGTTAAAATTTATTGGGAATTAATAAATGTGACACAATAAATGTTATTAATTTTCAATAAATTATAACCGTTAGATTGGCGAAAATTAACGGTTAGAATTTGGTGTCAATGGATCCTATCCCATATAATTTGGTGAAAATTATGCCTATGCAATGATATGCCAGAAAGTCATAAAATATATTCCAAGAATTCAGTTATGCACATTAACAAGATCAGCACATTTAAACCTGAGATTTGCTCAAAACACATTTTTTAAAATTTATGTATTTATTTATTTATTTTTTTGATAAATAGCACACAAAATAACTATAAAAATAACTAAGAAAATTAAAAGAGTTAGAATATCTCCCCTGATAGAAGAATTGCAGTTCTAAGGTGCAAGCCTACCATTCCCGGATTTAGAGAATTGCTGTACTCAGCAATAATTAGACCACAAGAAGGAAGAAAAACCTGCACAATGGAACAAACAGTGGCATATAGAAGAAACTATAATGCATTAAAACATCAGAGAAAAATATACCAACACAAAATAACTAAAAATATGAAACAGAAAAATAAACTAATATACAAGATCTCCGTCAGCAAGGAGATATAATCAGCCCTCTATGTCATCCCCCTCAGCAGTGTGGGATGACTCAGCAAATGGAGGATCCGGTGGTACTGGATGCCTTGGTGTATGGGATCACCATTCCCAGATTTGGTCCAAACCATGGATCCAAGTTAAGAACTCTTTGAAACTTTGATTTTTCCGAGAGATAGAGTCTCGGTGTCTCTTGTCAAACTTCAGCTCCCGGTATCTCTTCCAACTCGTATCAAAGAATTTTACCATTTCCTTTCTCCTTGCCTTCTTCTTTGTAGGATTACGCCTCTTTTGAAGCGTCCTTACCTCTTTGACATCATCATTTAAATTTTTAGGAAGATCCTTCACTTCCACTTTTGGGGTTCCATCTTCTTTGGCATCATCTTTTAGATTTTTAGGAACCTCAACCGCTACATCTTTTTCTTCCTTAAAGACTTTAAGACTAAAATAATTGTCTTTGTGAGAAGACTATTTTAAAGAATCAAAGACATGAATAGTAACGGTTTCATCATTCATTCTTAGCTCAAGCTTCCCACTTTCAACATCAATCAGTGCACGAGATGTAGCTAAGAAAGGTCTACCCAGCAAAAGGGGTATCTCAGCTCCCCCTTCCATGTCCAATACCACAAAATCAGCAGGGAAATGAACTTGTCCACCTTCACAAGAACATCTTCTATTATTCCAGTAGGCTTCCTTACAGACTTATCAGCAAGTTGAAGAGATGCCAAAGTGGGCTTCAATTCAGTAATTCCCAGAGATTTACAAACAGACAAGGGCATTAGATTTATACTTGCCCCAAGATCACACAAAGCTCTACCAATTTTTGTGTTCCCAATTTCAATAGTATAACACCTCATATATTTAAATGTGAATTTTTATATTATAATGTGAAATGACAGTTGGTGGATTAGTGAAAATGCAAGGATTATGGCCAAAATGGGCAAAAAGGGCAAAATGGTAATTGCCAACCGTGTGTTATGAGGCAAAAATACTGAGTTAGAGATTTCATATTACAAAAATAATACTGGAAATGGAATCAGGGCGGAAAATTGAGTGAATAGGCAAAATTGGGAAAAATTGATGAATAGTGATTTTTAAGTGTTAAATACTGTGGTGTGAGTGTACCGATAGGTGTGAAATTTTTATCAAGATTTTGGAGAAATAAAAATATGTCATGGACTGGAAAAATATGTAGATTAAGAATTTATGATCAGAATTTTTATCGGGGTTAAAGTTAGATCGCGTGTGGGACCCGTGTGACCGAAGTCACTTGGCCCCCACCTCTTTTTCTTCTTTCTTTCCTCCCTTTTCCTCCTCATTCGCGCGCCCCCTGCATATGTGAGCCAAAAACCCCATTTCTTCACATTCTTGCCATTTCTTCATTTCTTCACCGAATCGCTTGATTTTGGTGTTGAAATCTATTGTAAACAACCTTCCAAAGCCATTGGTAACACTTAGAAGCCTTGAATCCATCTCTTGGTTGCGTTTTGGGCAAAATCAGATCCGACCCATAGTGTTCATGGAGGTTCTTGGAGCTTTTTGGTTTCTTATGGTTTATGAAGCATTGGTGGTGAACATACAACACCTTGTGAGTATATTTGTGGTATTTTTGTTGTTGATTTCATAGATCTAGGAATTTATGCTCTAAACCTTTGATTTTAGATGTGTGATGATAGAGAGCCCAAATGGAAAAATGCTATTAGATGAAAAGGCCTTAGAATCATGCTTGTAAGCTAGAAATGCTATGATAATTTTTGGTGAAAAAGTTAGGTTTTTAACTTAGGAAAATTTGAGGAATTTTCATGAAAAATGAGTTTTGGTGTAATTTGGATTTGATGATTGTTGTAGGGTGCCTCACACGGACGTGATTGTGAAAGGTTGATTTGGAGCATACGTTTGGAACAGTATTGCTCGTATTGAGGTAAACCCTTGGAACTTGGGTTTAATCCCTAGTGTGCTCCACCACACCTAGAGGAAGGTTGTGGTTGGATTATGTGGTTATGACATGGTGTGATTGTGTGCTTGTATGCATATTGCTTGTATTTTGTGAAAATTGTTTGGTCACTGGCCAGTTGACGTGTGTTGGTTTGGACATCCGCTGGGTTCGTCCTTAGGGAGAATGCCAGTTGGAGATGCCATGGTGTCGACTCTGGGAGCGACATCAGGATGATCCAAGTGTGGGACATCCGCCGGATAGGTCTCTTGAGGAGTTCCGGTTGGGTTGGCCATGGAGTTTTCTCAACCATGGGAGAAGCTCTAGGATTGTCTCGGGAGTTATATGATGGAGTCCTTGAACATGAATCCATGCGTGGATGTTCTTGGGTGTCTCCAGTTGGATGGTGATATTGTATTGCTTGCATATTACATGATGTCATATTTGTACATTTTAGTGAGCCATGGAGTGGAGAGAGCCTCTAGCTCCATTGGTTTACTGAGATATATCCGTATATCTCACCCCGTGTTTGGGGGACCACATTTCAGGTCACTATGAGCCGGGAGGAGCTTCGGGCAAGAAGCCCGTATAGTGGACATTGGATTGGCATGCGGTGCATTGGGATTGCATGACATTTTGGAGGAGGACTATTGGATTGCACATAGCATGACATTAGTATTTTGAGACTTAGGTCATGAACATATTGCATGATGTTATATCCATGCTTTTTGTAGTGTTCATGATTGTATTCTAAGTCTTGTTTATAGCTTATTATTCATGACATGGATAACTGTATATTTGAGTGAGCATGGGACTTGTCCATTGCCACATTCATTGCCTTTGAAGTCTTGGTATTCATGTTGTAAAAATGGTCCATATTTGTATGTAAATGGCCATTACATTGAGGACTTTGTAAATGATGTTTAATTTAAGGAAAATGCATGATGGAAGGGCCTAGAGCCTACATTAGGACATGATTATGTGTTGTGTGGAGTACCAAGGGGTTAGGGACAGATTACACAACCTTTTTGGGGCTTAAAATGCTGTAATCTGTCATTTTGCTGCATAGTAATCGATTACCCAAGCATGGTAATCGATTACCATGCAACAGGGGACGAAAAATTGGCTACTGTCTTCACTGGTAATCGATTACTGACCTTTGGTAATCGATTACCATGTGAGGTAATCGATTACCCAAAGTTGGTAATCGATTACCAGAACAGAGGATTGAGAAATTTGGCTACTGCCTCATTTTTGACAGGTGGTAATCGATTACCACCCACTGGTAATCGATTACCACAGTGTAATTTTCAAAAATTCAGGTTTTTCTAGACTAAAAGAAAGGGGCTTAACTTGATGGGTAGAACTCCAATTGGTACGTGGTTTGGAACCACGCGTAGACAACGTAAAGGACTATAACTTGGTAAAATGTGAGAGTAAGATGGTGAGTTTAAATGAATTGAATAAAAAGAAGGATGAATGATGTTAGCAAAATGTATGCTTCCGCGTATTGCATTTACAATTATAGTGTTGTTTTAATTGATTACGGAATAAGTGTTGATGTAAAAAAAGGAATATGTTAAAAGAAAAATTTGCCCGTAATTTAATTAACCCAATCACTGTGATTGTAACTGCGCTTAATATCATAATCAATGTTAACAATACCGGTGTACAACGGGCTGTTACATTTTATGGTATCAGAGCAGTTTTGTGAGGGAACTCTGATTGTGTGTGTTTGTATCTTGTGTGCCATAGCTATCTGTGAACTATTTATGATTAATGTATATGTGATTCCTCAGTGTGGGTCTGATCAACTCATTCCTTTGTGTTACATGTACATATATCATGAGTAGGGCACGAGGTCGCCGTGGGGCACGTGGTGCAGGTCCTTTGCCACCGGATCCGGTCACTGCAGTACTGAATGCTCTGCAGGCGGAAACGGCTGCAAATAGAAACATGACTGAAAACCTGATGAAGACTAATCAGGATATGATGCAGGCCTTTATGGCTGAGATGAGGGCCGATAGAGCTCGTCCTAGGAGGGATAATTCACCTCCACACACGGCTACGGTGACTCCTACACCGACGCCATCTGTTACTCCTCAACAGGGGGAGAGTGGGGCTAGTCACCACACTGGTGAGGCTAGTCAGCATACTACTACTGACCCTAGCTATGTTCCTGATCCATCATCTGTTGCCCAATCTACTGGGGCTGCGGGGCAGGTTGTTGATAATGCTGATGATGAGCGTAGGCTCATATCTTTTAGGAAACATAAGCCACCCGCATTTCTGGGGTCAAGGGACCCAAAGGAGGTTACTGCTTGGTTGAGGGGTATGGATAAGATCTTCCAGGTGATGAGATGCCAAGATCCGCAGAAATTGTTGTATTCTGTTTATATGCTGGAGGGTGATGCCCAGGAGTGGTGGGACAATGTGTCTCGCCCATTTATTATAAAGGGTGAGGTTATTTCTTGGACGATGTTCGAAGGTTTATTTCATGAAGAATATTTTCCCCGTGATGTTCGGGAGGCAAAACAAGGTGAATTTGATAATCTGGTACATGGAGTCATGACTGTGGATGCCTATGTGGCAAAATTTAATGAGCTTGTGAAATTTGCAAACTATGGAGGTACACTACCTACTCCGGAATTCTTGTCAGCTAAATTTCAAAGAGGGCTGAGTGAGAAGATTGCTAAGAGGATGTCTAACACTGCGGTGAGAAACTTTGCTGATTTGGTGACCCAATGCAAGAGGGTCGAGACTATTTATGGGAGGTATCCAAAATCGGATAAGGTAAAAGAACAAGATGTTAAGAGGACACCTGGTCCTTCTGGAAATATTAATAGAGGAGGTTTCAATAATAATAACAGGGGTAGGGGGTTGCATGTGAGGCAGCCTCCTGGTCAGTTCAAGAGGGGTGGAAACACTGGTGGTGGTGGTGCTGCGGACAAATATTATATCCCAAAATGTGGGATGTGTGGGAAATACCACAAGGGTGTATGTGGTGCTGGTCCGTTGACATGTTTTAAGTGTGGTCGGAATGGCCACTTTGCTAGAGATTGTCCATCTTCTTCGAGGCAGGCTGCGAATCTGCAGGCCTTGCCGGCAGCTACTACTACTGCTACTCCTATTGCTGCTGTTCCTACTGCGGGACGAGTTTATACTACAAATGCGCAACACACTCAAAAGGCTCCGAATTTGGTTAAAGGTATAATTTTCCTATCTAATGTTGATTTGTCTGTATTATTTGATTCGGGAGCAACACATTCATTTGTGGCGGACTATGTGGCTAAGGCGCTGGATTTAAAGGTAACACGGATGGTTCCTCCGATGCGTATTACTACCGCTACAGGAGAGGTTAGTGAATCGTCTTGGATTTGTGAAGATGTGAAGTTTACTTATTTAGGCAGGGGTTACACCATTGATTTAATTATCTTACCCCTGGCCTCTGTCAATTTGATATTGGGGATGGATTGGTTGTCTCGGAACTGCGCAATGATTGATTGCTGCGGAAAGAGGTTGTTGTTATCTCACGAGAGGCCGTCTGTTTGTCCGTCTTTATATTTGTCTGTCAGTCAAACTGTGAAAGCCTTGAAGGCTGGAGATTTGGGATATGTCTTGTTGGGCGGATTGGTAGGTGACAAAAAGGAGGAGATTTCTACTATTCCGGTTGTAAATGAGTTTGAGGAGGTATTTCCGGATGAGATACCGGAATTCCCGCCTGAGAGAGAGATTGAATTCTCGATTGACCTATTGCCTGGTGTGGGGCCGATCTCCTTGGCTCCATATCGGATGTCGCCACTTGAGTTGGCCGAGCTAAAGAAACATATTGAAGAATTATCTGCGAAGAATTTTATTAGGCCGAGTGTGTCTCCGTGGGGAGCACCGGTGATATTTGTAAAGAAAAAGGATGGTAGCATGAGATTGTGCACTGACTACCGACAGTTGAATAAAGTGACTATTAAGAACCGGTACCCATTACCGCGTATTGATGATTTACTAGACCAGTTGAGGGACGCCTGTGTATTTTCAAAGATTGATCTCCGGTCCGGATATCACCAGATTCGGATTAAACCGGATGATGTACCTAAAACAGCTTTCCGATCCAGATATGGACATTTTGAATATCAAGTGATTCCTTTTGGGCTTACTAATGCCCCTGCGGTGTTCATGGACTATATGAACCGCATCTTTAAACCGTATTTGGACCAGTTCGTGATTGTATTTATCGATGACATTTTGATCTACTCTAAGAGTAAAGAGGAGCACATTGACCATTTGAGGACTGTGTTGCAGGTGTTGAAAGATAAGAAGTTATATGCTAAACCGTCTAAGTGTGAATTCTGGTTATCTGAGGTGCAATTTTTGGGTCATGTTATTTCTGCAAGGGGTGTTGCAGTGAATCCAAGCAAGATTGAAGCGGTGAGTGACTGGGAACGACCTAAGACTGTGACTGAAATTAGAAGTTTTCTGGGGCTTGCTGGCTATTATCGCCGATTTATACAGGGATTTTCTGCAATGGTTCTACCGTTGACTCGATTGACACGAAAGGATACTCCTTTTGTGTGGACCCAGGAATGTGAGGACTGTTTTCTGCTACTTAAAGAGAAATTGACCACTGCTCCGGTGTTGACTCTACTTGATCCGGAGGGTGAGTTTGTGTTATATTGTGATGCTTCTAAGAAAGGTTTAGGGAGCGTACTAATGCAGGAAGGAAAAGTGATTGCTTACGCGTCTAGGCAGTTAAGGCCGCATGAAGAAAATTATCCGACGCACGACTTGGAATTGGCTGCTATTGTGTTTGCCTTGAAAATCTGGAGGCACTTTCTGTATGGGATGAAATTTGTTGTGTTCAGTGACCATAAAAGCTTGAAATATTTATTTGATCAGAAGGAACTGAATATGAGGCAGCGTAGATGGGTTGAATTCTTGAAAGATTATGACTTTGAGCTGAAATACCACCCGGGAAAGGCTAATGTTGTGGCAGATGCATTGAGTAGGAAGTCTGTCAATTTATCTCATATGATGATGTGGGACAATGAAGTGATTGAGCAATTTCGTGACATGAAAATAACGGATTTCTTTGCAGGGAGAATATGTGATATGGAGTTGACTCGGATTGAGAACGAGCTGCACGAGAAAATTAAAGAGACTCAGATTCGCAATGAAAGTATAAAGTATTTGAAAGGCCAGAGTGGCATATCTGTTAATGAACAGGGATTATTATTATATCAGGGCAGGATTGTTGTGCCCAAGGAACTTGCAGAAGAAGTTATGACTGAGGCCCATAAGGGTCAATATGCTATCCACCCAGGTGCCACAAAAATGTACCAAGATTTGAAAGTTAAGTTCTGGTGGCCTGGTATGAAAAGGGATGTTGCCGAGTACGTGTCTAAGTGCTTGGTTTGTCAGAAAGTGAAAATAGAGCATCAGAAACCTGCTGGATTACTTCAGCCGCTGGATATACCTGAATGGAAATGGGAGAGTATTTCGATGGATTTTGTGGTGGGATTGCCGCGAACTCAAGCTAGTTACGATTCAATTTGGGTTGTTGTGGACCGACTTAAGAAGTCTGCACATTTTCTACCAGTACGAGTGGATTACACCACGGAGAAGTTGGCTACATTGTATGTAAAGGAGATTGTTAGACTCCATGGGATACCGATTAGCATTGTTAGTGATCGGGACCCGAAGTTTACTTCACGCTTTTGGGGAGCTTTGCAGCAGGCTTTTGGCACTCAGCTTCGACTGAGCACTGCTTATCACCCGCAGACTGATGGTCAGACTGAGAGGACCATACAGACACTTGAGGATATGCTGAGAGCTTGCACACTGGAACAGGGTAATGCCTGGGATAGGTACTTACCACTGGTGGAGTTTTCTTATAATAACAGTTTTCATTCCAGTCTGGGCATGGCACCGTATGAGGTTTTGTATGGCAGGAGGTGTCGTACGCCCACTTGTTGGACTGAGGTAGGCGATAAAGAAAGATTTGGTCCGGATTTTGTGCAGGAAACAACAGTGCAAATTGAAATGATCAGAGAAAAATTGAAACAAGCACAGAATCGGCAGAAAAGTTATTATGACAATAAGCATAGACCGCTGGAATTTGAGGAAGGTGACCATGTTTTTGTACGGTTATCTCCGGTCACAGGTGTTGGCCGTGCGTTGGGTGTGAGGAAGCTGAGTCCACGGTTCATTGGGCCGTATCAGATTATGAAAAGAGTAGGATTGGTGGCCTATCAGCTTGCCTTACCCCCGCAATTAGCTAATTTACATGATGTCTTTCATGTGTCGCAGTTGCGACGTTATGTTCCGGATGAATCACATGTGGTGATACCGGATAATATTGAAATCAGGGAGAACTTGAAGACTCCCATTGGTCCTATTGCAGTATTGGATCGCAGTGAAAAGCGATTGAGAAGTAAAGTGATTCCCATGCTGAAGATTCAGTGGGAAGGCCGTACACCTGAGGAGGCTACTTGGGAGCGGGAGGACGAGATTCTCCGGCTGTATCCTGAGTTAGCGAGCAGGTATGATTTAATTTTGCGGACAAAATTTCTAAAAGGTGGGGTGAATATAACACCTCATATATTTAAATGTGAATTTTTATATTATAATGTGAAATGACAGTTGGTGGATTAGTGAAAATCCAAGGATTATGGCCAAAATGGGCAAAAAGGGCAAAATGGTAATTGCCAACCGTGTGTTATGAGGCAAAAATACTGAGTTAGAGATTTCATATTACAAAAATAATACTGGAAATGGAATCAGGGCGGAAAATTGAGTGAATAGGCAAATTTGGGAAAAATTGATGAATAATGATTTTTTAAGTGTTAAATACTGTGATGTAAGTGTACCGATAGGTGTGAAATTTTTATCAAGATTTTGGAGAAATAAAAATATGTCATGGACTGGAAAAATATGTAGATTAAGAATTTATTGTCGGAATTTTTATCGGGGTTAAAGTTAGATCGCGTGTGGGACCCGTGTGACCGAAGTCACTTGGCCCCCACCTCTTTTTCTTCTTTCTTTCCTCCCTTTTCCTCCTCATTCGCGCGCCCCCTGCATATGTGAGCCAAAAACCCCATTTCTTCACATTCTTGCCATTTCTTCATTTCTTCACCGAATCGCTTGATTTTGGTGTTGAAATCTATTGTAAACAACCTTCCAAAGCCATTGGTAACACTTAGAAGCCTTGAATCCATCTCTTGGTTGCGTTTTGGGCAAATCAGATCCGACCCATAGTGTTCATGGAGGTTCTTGGAGCTTTTTGGTTTCTTATGGTTTAGTGAAGCATTGGTGGTGAACATACAACACCTTGTGAGTATATTTGTGGTATTTTTGTTGTTGATTTCATAGATCTAGGAATTTATGCTCTAAACCTTTGATTTTAGATGTGTGATGATAGAGAGCCCAAATGGAAAAATGCTATTAGATGAAAAGGCCTTAGAATCATGCTTGTAAGCTAGAAATGCTATGATAATTTTGGTGAAAAAGTTAGGTTTTTAACTTAGGAAAATTTGAGGAATTTTCATGAAAAATGAGTTTTGGTGTAATTTGGATTTGATGATTGTTGTAGGGTGCCTCACACGGACGTGATTGTGAAAGGTTGATTTGGAGCATACGTTTGGAACGGTATTGCTCGTATTGAGGTAAACCCTTGGAACTTGGGTTTAATCCCTAGTGTGCTCCACCACACCTAGAGGAAGGTTATGGTTGGATTATGTGGTTATGACATGGTGTGATTGTGTGCTTGTATGCATATTGCTTGTATTTTGTGAAAATTGTTTGGTCACTGGCCAGTTGACGTGTGTTGGTTTGGACATCCGCTGGGTTCGTCCTTAGGGAGAATGCCAGTTGGAGATGCCATGGTGTCGACTCTGGGAGCGACATCAGGATGATCCAAGCGTGGGACATCCGCCGGATAGGTCTCTTGAGGAGTTCCGGTTGGGTTGGCCATGGAGTTTCTCAACCATGGGAGAAGCTCTAGGATTGTCTCGGGAGTTATATGATGGAGTCCTTGAACATGAATCCATGCGTGGATGTTCTTGGGTGTCTCCAGTTGGATGGTGATATTGTATTGCTTGCATATTACATGATGTCATATTTGTACATTTTAGTGAGCCATGGAGTGGAGAGAGCCTCTAGCTCCATTGGTTTACTGAGATATATCCGTATATCTCACCCCGTGTTTGGGGGACCACATTTCAGGTCACTATGAGCCGGGAGGAGCTTCGGGCAAGAAGCCCATATAGTGGACATTGGATTGGCATGCGGTGCATTGGGATTGCATGACATTTTGGAGGAGGACTATTGGATTGCACATAACATGACATTAGTATTTTGAGACTTAGGTCATGAACATATTGCATGATGTTATATCCATGCTTTTTGTAGTGTTCATGATTGTATTCTAAGTCTTGTTTATAGCTTATTATTCATGACATGGATAACTGTATATTTGAGTGAGCATGGGACTTGTCCATTGCCACATTCATTGCCTTTGAAGTCTTGGTATTCATGTTGTAAAAATGGTCCATATTTGTATGTAAATGGCCATTACATTGAGGACTTTGTAAATGATGTTTAATTTAAGGAAAATGCATGATGGAAGGGCCTAGAGCCTACATTAGGACATGATTATGTGTTGTGTGGAGTACCAAGGGGTTAGGGACAGATTACACAACCTTTTTGGGGCTTAAAATGCTGTAATCTGTCATTTTGCTGCATAGTAATCGATTACCCAAGCATGGTAATCGATTACCATGCAACAGGGGACGAAAAATTGGCTACTGTCTTCACTGGTAATCGATTACTGACCTTTGGTAATCGATTACCATGTGAGGTAATCGATTACCCAAAGTTGGTAATTGATTACCAGAACAGAGGAGGTGAAAATTTAGCTACTGTCTCGTTTTTGACAGGTGGTAATCGATTACTACCCACTGGTAATCGATTACCACAGTGTAAATTTTGAAAATTTAAGTTTTTCTAGACTAAAAGCAAGGGGTTTAACTTGATGGGTAGAACTCCACATGGTACGTGGTTTAAAACCACACGTAACTAATGTAAAGGGGTAGAACATGGTAAGATATGAAAGTAATTTGATGAGTTTAAAGAAAATATATATAATAAAAACATCTTAATTGCTTCAATTCTCTTACACTCAACCCTATTTCAATTCCAGTACCAGACAAAGATAAAACATTTCCGTTACAATTGAAAAAAATGCTCAACAACCACTCACAACACACAAATCCATGATCCACACACGCCTCAAATTCAACTTAAACTCCATCTAAGCAAAACAATTAACCGAGTAGAAGGAAAAAAAATATGCATAATAATAAAATAAAAAGTAGAAACAACCAAACAGAACATCGAATCCTAGTTTCGCAATCAGCATAGAACAATTTTCCCACATTTTCCCGGGAAACAAACAGAGCATTAAAGAGTTCGAAGTAGTGATTGGTCGTAACCTTGTTGAAGAAGATTTGGCCACTTGAGAGTGCAATGTAGAGAATAAGATAAGCATATTTTTTCTCACAGAATTGTGCTACAGCCATGTTTGTATACAAAATCAATGGGTTCAATGCTTAAAGCGATGTAGAATATCATCAAACTTACTTTGTTTGATCTCCACTTGCTAAATTTCCAGCTTCTTGAGTACGTAACCTCTTTCTAGATCGCATGAAGTCATAGACCATATCTGTCCAGTCATGCGACTTCAAAGTTGACTTTGCTTCTTTCCCAAGACTGAGTTGTATTTTGAAACATAGTATCAGAATCAGGCATATAATGAAAATTTTAGAAAGAAAACAACATCAGAAATTCAGAATCAGACACGGTGAATAATTTATCAAGTAGAGGTGTCGAACTGATTGTCAAAGGAAATAAATACATAAATGTGAACAAGTGTGTATACAATTTTGGGCATGAAAAAAGAAGGTAACAAGCATAAATTCAGCAAAGCATGAATAAATAAGACTAAAATATCCTAAAAAATATATCATCAAAATATTTTAGCATGTCAGGTATTGAATAGAGAGAGATGTAAAGGAAGAAATAATTAAATAATGAAATGAGGGAAAAAAAGTTATTGTGGAGCATCCACTAACATTACTGATTGCACAATGTTTCCTTCAGATGGGAACGAGTAAGTTTGTATACAAAATCAATGGGTTCAATGCTTAAAGCGATGTAGAATATCATAAACTTACCTTGTTTGATCTCCACTTGCTAAATTTCCAGCTTCTTGAGTACGTAACCTCTTTCTAGAACGCATGAAGTCTAGACCATATCTGTCCAGCCATGCGACTTCAAAGTTGACTTTGCTTCTTTCCCAAGACTGAGTTGTATTTTGAAACATAGTATCAGAATCAGGCATATAATGAAATTTTTAGAAAGAAAACAACATCAGAAATTCAGAATCAGACACAGTGAATAATTTATCAAGTAGAGGTGTCGAACTGATTGCCAAAGGAAATAAATACATAAATGTGAACAAGTGTGTATACAATTTTGGGCATGAAAAAAGAAGGTAACAAGCATGATTTCAGCAAAGCATGAATAAATAAGACAAAAATATCCTGAAAAAATATATCATCAAAATATTTTAGCATTTCAGGTATTGAATAGAGAGAGAAGGAAAGGAAGAAATAATTAAATAATGAAATGAGGGAAAAAAATTTTATTGTAGAGCATCCACTAACATTACTGATTGCACAATGTTTCCTTCAGATGGGAATGGCTAAGTTTGTATACAAAATCAATGGGTTCAATGCTTAAAGCGATGTAGAATATCATCAAACTTACCTTATTTGATCTCCACTTGCTAAATTTCCAGCTTCTTAAGCACGTAACCTCTTTCTAGAACACATGAAGTCATAGACCATATCTGTCCAGCCACGCGACTTCAAAGTTGACTTTGCTTCTTTCCCAAGACTGAGTTATACTTTGAAACATAGTATTAGAATCAGGCATATAATGAAATTTTTAGAAAGAAAACAGCATCAGAAATTCAGAATCAGACATAGTGAATAATTTAGCAAGTAGAGGTATCGAACTGATTGTCAAAGGAAATAAATACATAAATGTGAACAAGAGTGTATACAATTTTGGGCAAGAAAAAAGAAGGTAACAAGCATGATTTCAGCAAAGCATCAATAAATAAGACTAAAATATCCTAAAAAAATATATCATCAAAATATTTTAGCATGTCAGGTATTCAATAAAGAGAGAAGGAAAGGAAGAAATAATTAAATAATGAAATGAGGGAAAAATGTTATTGTGGAGCTTTATAACACCTCGAAAAATTAAATGTGAATTTAATTGATAGAATGTGAGTTAGAATTGATGGATTAGTGAAAATCAGAGAATTATGGCCAAAATGGGCAAAAAGGACAAAATGGTAAATTGCCAAAAACGTAAACCGAGGCATGAAAAATGGAGTTAGAGATTTAATATGACAAAAATAATGCTGGAAATGGAATCAGGGCAGAAAATTGAGTGAATAGACAAAATTGTGAAAAATTGATGAATAGTGATTTTTTTAAGTGTTAAATACTGTGGTGTGAGTGTACCGATAGGTGTGAAATTTTATCAATATTTTGGAGAAATAAAAATATGTCATGGACTGGAAAAATATTTAGATTAAGAATTTATGATCGGAATTTTTATCGGGATTAAAGTTAGATCGCGTGTGGGACCCGTGTGACCGAAGTCACTTGGCCCCCACCTCTTTTTCTTCTTTCTTTCCTTCTCTTTTTCCCTCTTCATGCGCGCACCCTCTGTATGTGAGGAACCAAAGGAACCCATTCCTTCTCATCTTGCCATTTTCTCATTTCTTCACCAAATCTCTTGATTTTGGTGTTGAAATTTATTGTAAACAACCTTCTAAAGCCATTGGTGGTACTCTTAAGCCATGAAACCACCTCCATTGCTGCGTTTTGGGCAGGGACAGATCCGACCCCTTTGATGTTCTTGGAGTTTTTGGAGTTTTTGGATCTTCTTATGGTTTAGTGAAGCCTTGGTGGTGAACATACAACACATTGTGAGTATATTTGTGGTATCTTTGTGGTTGATTTTGTAGATCTAGAAATTATGCTTTGAATCTTTAATCTTAGATGTGTGATGATAGAGAGCTCAAATGGAAAAATGCTATTAGATGAAAATGCCTTAGAATGATGCTTGTAAGCTAGAAATGCTATGATAAATTTTGGTGAAAAAGTTGGAATTTTAACTTAGGAAAATTTGTGAAGATTTCATGAAAAATTGGTATGTGGTGTAATTGGATAATTGAATGGTGGACCATTGGTATAGAGTGATAACATGATGATATGATTAGTGTGTGTGTTAAAATGGAATTGAAAACCTTGTAGAACCAACCTTGAGGAATTCGAACCATAGAAGGGTTTGGAGGAAAAATGATGTAAAAGTTGTGTAGTTGAGATTGTATGATATAAAATGATGTTTAATTGGATGATGGTATAGTGTGATATAGTGGAATGAGAAGGAAGAGAGTGTGATTCATGATGTAATTGGTAATTTGATCTATAAAAGAAATTGAAGTAAAATGAATGATTAGTTGAGATTAAATGATTGATTTGGAAATGGTTTGATAATCATATTGTGGATTATCTAGGTTGCCTCTTTTGGACGCTTTGGAAGCGGGTAAGCTTGGAGCTTACGTTTGGAGCATTGGCTCGGTATTGAGGTAACCTTTGGAACTGGGGTTTAGCCCTTGTGTGCTCCACCACACCTAGTGGAAGGTTGTGGTTGGATTATGTGTTTATGGCATTGTGTGATTATGTGCTTGTGTGCATATTGCTTGGATTGTATGAAAAATTGTTTGGTCACTGGCCAGTTGACGTGTGTTGGTTTGGACATCCGCTGGGTTCGTCCTTTGGGAGAATTCCAGTTGGAATGTGCCATGGGGTCGACTCTGGGAGCGACACCAGGATGATCCAAACGGGGGACGTCCGCCGGATAGGGCTCATGAGGAGTTCCGGTTGGGTTTTGCCATGGAGTCTTCTCAACCATGGGAGAGGCGCCAGGATTGTCTCGGGAGTTATATGATGGAGTCCTTGAACATGAATCCATGCGTGGATGTTCTTGGGTTGTCTTCAGTTGGTGGGTGATATTGTATTGCATGCATATTATATGATGTTATATTTGCACATTGAGTGAGCCATGGGGTGGAGAAGCCTCCAGGGCCCTTGGTTTACTGAGATATATTTATATATCTCACCCCGTGTTTTGGGGCATCATTTCAGGTCAGGTTGAGCCTGGAAGAGTGGAGCATGAGGTGCATATTGGAGGCACCATATGATGAGCATTGGATTGGGATACACTTTGCATATGCTTTATGCTTAGAATTAGATCATGAACTTGTGCGTGTTTAAAATGCCATGCCTTTGTATGTTCATGACTACATGTTAAATTCTTCAATATGATGTATATGTATAACCTTGGAAATTATTGTATATTTGAGTGAGCATGGGACTTGTCCATTGCCACATTTCTTGTATTTAAGGCCTTAATGAATGATGTTGTAAAATGGTCCATATGTGATGTAAAACGGCCATTATATTAAAGACTTGTAAATGATGCATAATTGAATGAAAATGCATGTATGAAGGGCCTAGTGCCTACATTGGAGTATGTTTAAGTGTTGTGTGGAGTACTAAGATGTTTGGGATGGATTACACAACCTTTCTTGGGCTTAAAATGCTGTAATCTGTCATTTTTACTGCATAGTAATCGATTACCCAAGCATGGTAATCGATTACCATGTGACAGGGGACGAAAATTGGCTACTGTCTTCACTGGTAATCGATTACTGAGCTTTGGTAATCGATTACCATGTGAGGTAATCGATTACCCAAAGTTGGTAATTGATTACCAGAACAGAGGAGGTGAAAATTTAGCTACTGTCTCGTTTTTGACAGGTGGTAATCGATTACTACCCACTGGTAATCGATTACCACAGTGTAAATTTTGAAAATTTAAGTTTTTCTAGACTAAAAGCAAGGGGTTTAACTTGATGGGTAGAACTCCACATGGTACGTGGTTTAAAACCACACGTAACTAATGTAAAGGGGTAGAACATGGTAAGATATGAAAGTAATTTGATGAGTTTAAAGAAGTTGAATAAAAAGAAAGAGTAGTGATGTTGTTAAGCTGAATGCTTCCGCGTATGGCATTTACAATTATAGTGTTGTTTTAATTGATTACGGAAAAGGTTATGGTTATGAAAAGAGAATATGATATAAGAAAAAAGTTTGCCCGTAATTTAATTAACCCAATTACTGTGATTGTAACTGCGCTTTATATCATAATCAATGTTAACAATACCGGTACGTAACGGGCTGTTACATTTTATGGTATCAGAGCAGTTTCTTTAGGGAACTCTGATGATTGTGTAATTGAGGTGAATGCTGTATAGTTGTACGTAGACTCTTATTGACTGCTACACATGTGATTCCTTAGTTTGGGCCTGATCAACCCATTTCTTCGTGTTCATTGTGTGGTCAGTATAAGATGCCTTCGTGACAACCCTGGAGCACTAATGCCAGTCCTTAGGCTGAGGTTGTGGGTGCAGTGTTGACTGCTCCACGGAAAGATATGTTAGTAAGTGAATTTGGTATAATTGAGGACTTAGTGAGAATAAATTGTGATACTGTCATTGAGGACTTAGTGAGAATGAATTGTGATAAGATGTATAACCATTTTGGGTAGAATGCTACCATAGTTGAATGTGGTCTTATGGTGAGTAAGTATGATTGAATTGAGTTGATGTTGGTAAGTCTTCCCTCAATGTAGGGGGAGTGAGAACAATTGAGTATGTGTGGGATTAATGGTATATCTTTGACATGGTGGGGAATTGGAACCCCGATGAAATTGTGAAAATTTGAATATGAGTGTTTATATGTAATATTGGATACCTTAGGGTAAAGTATAAGGTTATAAGACCCTTGATGAGGGCATGTACATGAATGACTTAATATGCTTGGATGTAGAAGTAAATTGAAATCTCAAATTTTGGATTGAGGATTGTGAGTAACTTAAGAGAACTATGGAAATGATGTGTAGACAATTCAATGTTGAAATTGGGACTCTAGTCCATGATGATTTAGTGATTGGCTGAATGTGAGAGAGGATATCATATGAATAGAAAGTAAAATATGAGAAGTTGAGGAAATTGCCATGTAAGGCATTGGATGAATTTGATTGAAAGTATGAGAATCCATAAGTTAAGGATGGTTGGACTTGACAAATGTGAGGTGAGAAAATATAACTGAGTGTGGTGTATTAATTATACTAGTATGCTTCCATAATGTTGTGGAGCATTGCAAATTGGATGATGTGGCTTAATTATATGGGGATAGTAATCCTGTGATGGCTATGTGTTAGTATGTAAATATGTATATATATATATATATGTATTGTGAAGGCCGGGGTGCCTAAATGTATAATTGTGTTGTTTTGAGTTAGTAAACTCTGTGGAAAAAGAAAAAAATTATTTTTGGTAAAAGAGTAATGATGTAAGTGAAACTCCCTATGATGGGAAATGGTTGAAGAGATTGCCTCTTTGGAGTGTCATTGGACGCTCAACGTGGTATGGGATTCATGATGGAGTCCCGGTGTGCAAGTTATACCATGGCACACATGTTGTTAATAGTGCGACAATTAATATTGTCCTGGGTTTCCCCTTGTGGATTGAGTCCTAAGAGGTGTTGCTCTTGGGAGTCCCAGGCGAGCACCGCTTGAAGTTGGAATTTATCTGGTGGTCCTGATGCGCAGAATGCATGGACTGTTAAATGATGGCACCCTTGGTGTCATATTGAATTATTGAGAGAAAAGTGATGTCAGTTTAATGAAGTGGATCTTCTACAGTGTTGAGCATGGTTGCTATGAGTCATGATGGACAATGGATTAGGACTGTACCGAACATGGGTACTGTTATGAATTGCAAGAATTGTGTCAAAATATGAGAAAGATGCTGGGATCATGTGAGGAGGATTATGCTATGGACTAAGACTAATGATTAGTCAAGTTAAATGAGTATATTGTCGAGAAAAGAACCATATTGGAAAATTATAGTGTATGGTGCAAAAGTAAGATAGAACTAGTATACCACTATGTATCTATATAAGGATCTGTTTGCCGTTATATACGGATTTGATGTGAATGTGTTTATCTGTGTGGCTATCTCCGTATGGATTATGTTCCCGGAGATTATTATTATTTTGTATAAGTAATGTAGTGTAAGGTGGTACCTTGTGTTAGTGGGACTGTTAGTACAGCCGTTGGCATGTTACCTCTTCTTGCGTGAATTATAAGGACAGATTCTCTGATTGGTGGGGCATTGCACCTGGGGCCCTTAGGACAGCAAGAGCTCGAGGGGTTAAACCTAAGGATGTTCTTACCCATTGCATTAGAGGATTGTATCTTGTGAGGAACGCAAGAGGTGAATTTGGATAACTGTAAGTGAACAGTAATATGCCTAATATGATGAAATGCGAGAGGTGCCATGAGATGGCAGTTTGAATTATAAAATTGGGCACTCGGAGATGTGCATGAGTGAGTACCAAGTGTGGTAGTATGGAATTATGGTTTTTCAGAAATTATGAAATGAATTATTGGATTATCACCCTATGTGAAGGGAATGGAAAATTGATTAGTGAGGATGGATTGAGTCAAAGTTTTATGGAAAGGTTTGTGATGGTGAGATGTTAAGTTAAGTTGGTGGCCTGAATGGCCAAGGATGTTAATAAGGGATTAATTGTGATGTAGTCAAGTAAGAAAGTGTGATGCTAGCTGTTAAATAGAATGGTATTTGGTGAAATAAAAGGTTGATATCTTTACCCTGGTGGTAGAGTCACTGATGGAGTTGCATAGATGCAAATTATAGTGAGAGGTGTGTTGAAAATACACAATGTTGATGTTGTTCTTGGCTAGGTACCAAGATATATGATTGAGTGTGCTAGTGGTACTTTTGATAGTCCGAGAGACTTGTGTGATAGCCGATATGAAATTACGAAAGTAATGATAATGATGGATTTAGTCCTTGTGGCATGATAAATAGGCTTTGAAAATCCCTGTATGAAGGGACAGGTATGAGAGGAAGAGGATGAGTGACCTTGGAATAAACGATACTGGTTGAATGGAATGATAATGAAGGTGAGGTGTATAGAATGAAATACATGTGGAATTGATAACATGAGTATGGAACGGTAATTAAAGAAGATTGCTAAGTTGAAACCTTAGGCATGTTGCCTCTGATGTGAGAAATCAATGATGAACTATGTGTCAAGTTTTGAGAGGATTAGTTGAAATTGTAAGTATGACCTAGTGTATGAAAATTAATGAGTGAATTCATGGTTTAAGGCTTTGAATTGGCCGATTTAATGTATAAAGTGAAATGTGTGGTCCATTGGGTACCAGTTAAATGTCTTGAGGGAGTGATCCGCCGTTGTGTTTTGGCGAAAGTTGGTAAACCAGTAGGGTTGGATTCAAACGTTTAGCCCAGAAATGGTGCTTGTTAAAGGTAAAGTGTTGAGGTGAAATGGTACGTTGTAGGTTAAGAACATGAGAAAAGCAAAATGTGTATATACGAGTGGTGGCTAAGTGCCAAAATGGGGATTATCCCTCAGAAAATAGAAGTATAGTGAGCGGGAACTAGATGATTACTCGGTGTATTGCACTGAGGGGCTGTGAGATTCCGTAATAGTGTTTAATGTGGAATAAGAAATGTGGAAAAATTGATGACGAGAGTTAACACTCCGTAGAAATAAAAGTCAGATAAGGAAAATGGTGGCTGTAATGTGTCAGATAGTAATAGTTGCCTGTGTGGCACAGATTGAACAAAGCGTGATATGACCCTATGAGTATATTTATTGAAGCATTAATTAGGTAGGAAAACCTGCCAAGAGGAATTATGGGCTATATGTGCTAGGTAGCCGGACTTGTGAAAAGAAATTGAAAAGAAATTGAAAGAAATTGGCTTGGTAAAGCATAAATAGTGCACAACTGTGTGGTGCGCTCCGGTTGTTCACATGTGGTGTCACCGGTTGAGATTGAGATTGGGAAGGACTTGAGGTCTCCCTTTGGGCCTTTGAAAGGCAAGACTATTGTGAAATGTGGCTGAAAAGCCAAAAGATGGAAATGTAAGTAGTTATTTTGGTGTCCGCACACTGATGAAGCTGCTTGGGGACGAGAGACTGAGATTCTCCGGCTGTATCCCGAGTTAGCATATGTGTATAGTTGATTTTGCGGACAAAATTCCTAAAAGGTGGGGTGAATATAACACCTCGGAAAATTAAATGTGAATTTAATTGATAGAATGTGAGTTAGAATTGATGGATTAGTGAAAATCAGAGAATTATAGCCAAAATGGGCAAAAAGGGCAAAATGGTAAATTGCCAAAAACGTAAACCGAGGCATGAAAAATGGAGTTAGAGATTTAATATGACAAAAATAATGCTGGAAATGGAATCAGGGCGGAAAATTGAGTGAATAGGCAAAATTGTGAAAAATTGATGAATAGTGATTTTTTTAAGTGTTAAATACTGTGGTGTGAGTGTACCGATAGGTGTGAAATTTTATCAATATTTTGGAGAAATAAAAATATGTCATGGACTGGAAAAATATTTAGATTAAGAATTTATGGTCGGAATTTTTATCGGGATTAAAGTTAGATCGCGTGTGGGACCCGTGTGACCGAAGTCACTTGGCCCCCACCTCTTTTTCTTCTTTCTTTCCTTCTCTTTTTCCCTCTTCATGCGCGCACCCTCTGTATGTGAGGAACCAAAGGAACCCATTCCTTCTCATCTTGCCATTTTCTCATTTCTTCACCAAATCTCTTGATTTTGGTGTTGAAATTTATTGTAAAAGACCTTCTAAAGCCATTGGTGGTACTCTTAAGCCATGAAACCACCTCCATTGCTGCGTTTTGGGCAGGGACAGATCCGACCCCTTTGATGTTCTTGGAGTTTTTGGAGTTTTTGGATCTTCTTATGGTTTAGTGAAGCCTTGGTGGTGAACATACAACACATTGTGAGTATATTTGTGGTATCTTTGTGGTTGATTTTGTAGATCTAGAAATTATGCTTTGAATCTTTAATCTTAGATGTGTGATGATAGAGAGCTCAAATGGAAAAATGCTATTAGATGAAAATGCCTTAGAATGATGCTTGTAAGCTAGAAATGCTATGATAAATTTTGGTGAAAAAGTTGGATTTTTAACTTAGGAAAATTTGTGAAGATTTCATGAAAAATTGGTATGTGGTGTAATTGGATAATTGAATGATGGACCATTGGTATAGAGTGATAACATGATGATATGATTAGTGTGTGTGTTAAAATGGAATTGAAAACCTTGTAGAACCAACCTTGAGGAATTCGAACCATAGAAGGGTTTGGAGGAAAAATGATGTAAAAGTTGTGTAGTTGAGATTGTATGATATAAAATGATGTTTAATTGGATGATGGTATAGTGTGATATAGTGGAATGAGAAGGAAGAGTGTGTGATTCATGATGTAATTGGTAATTTGATCTATAAAAGAAATTGAAGTAAAATGAATGATTAGTTGAGATTAAATGATTGATTTGGAAATGGTTTGATAATCATATTGTGGATTATCTAGGTTGCCTCTTTTGGACGCTTTGGAAGCGGGTAAGCTTGGAGCTTACGTTTGGAGCATTGGCTCGGTATTGAGGTAACCTTTGGAACTGGGGTTTAGCCTTTGTGTGCTCCACCACACCTAGTGGAAGGTTGTGGTTGGATTATGTGTTTATGGCATTGTGTGATTATGTGCTTGTGTGCATATTGCTTGGATTGTATGAAAAATTGTTTGGTCACTGGCCAGTTGACGTGTGTTTGTTTGGACATCCGCTGGGTTCATCCTTTGGGAGAATGCCAGCTGGAATGTGCCATGGGGTCGACTCTGGGAGCGACACCAGGATGATCCAAACGGGGGACGTCCGCCGGATAGGGCTCATGAGGAGTTCCGGTTGGGTTTTGCCATGGAGTCTTCTCAACCATGGGAGAGGCGCCAGGATTGTCTCGGGAGTTATATGATGGAGTCCTTGAACATGAATCCATGCGTGGATGTTCTTGGGTTGTCTTCAGTTGGTGGGTGATATTGTATTGCATGCATATTATATGATGTTATATTTGCACATTGAGTGAGCCATGGGGTGGAGAAGCCTCCAGGGCCCTTGGTTTACTGAGATATATTTATATATCTCACCCCGTGTTTTGGGGCATCATTTCAGGTCAGGTTGAGCCTGGAAGAGTGGAGCATGAGGTGCATATTGGAGGCACCATATGATGAGCATTGGATTGGGATACACTTTGCATATGCTTTATGCTTAGAATTAGATCATGAACTTGTGCATGTTGAAAATGCCATGCCTTTGTATGTTCATGACTACATGTTAAATTCTTCAATATGATGTATATGTATAACCTTGGAAATTATTGTATATTTGAGTGAGCATGGGACTTGTCCATTGCCACATTTCTTGTATTTAAGGCCTTAATGAATGATGTTGTAAAATGGTCCATATGTGATGTAAAATGGCCATTATATTAAAGACTTGTAAATGATGCATAATTGAATGAAAATGCATGTATGAAGGGCCTAGTGCCTACATTAGAGTATGTTTAAGTGTTGTGTGGAGTACTAAGATGTTTGGGATGGATTACACAACCTTTCTTGGGCTTAAAATGCTGTAATCTGTCATTTTTACTGCATAGTAATCGATTACCCAAGCATGGTAATCGATTACCATGCAACAGGGGACGAAAATTGGCTACTGTCTTCACTGGTAATCGATTACTGAGCTTTGGTAATCGATTACCATGTGAGGTAATTGTTAGCATATGGGTGTCCTAGAGACAATCTTTTGATTAAATAAAGGACACTAGATGTAGAACTTTGTTTGTCGCAAATAAATGTAAGCACTATTTATTCAGTTTCATATTGTGTCTCGATATTACTGTTAATATTATATGAATGAACTGGATAAACCCCTTGGAATAGAACAGGTATCTCTTGAGTATCTGTGATGAGATCACGATCATGAGGATTCAAGGATATTGCATGTCTATTCCTAATTATATGTTCCTAGTCTAGAGACACTGAGTTTGGGGATCAGTGATCTCGAGTAAAGACTAGTACGACTTATCTACTTGTATATGGATACAAGGTAAAGACCTCATGAGCTGTAGATATGGAGATATCTTAGCTAAAGTCGTGGGTGGACCTATAAGAGTATAGCTCGCACTGAACAGACCCAAAAAGAGACTCTATGAGGAAATCTCACAGATAGTGTCATTAGAGTAATCTCTTTATGTTTGGGTATGTCTTTCCTTAGACCAGAAGTTATTACCTAGACTGTGTTCTTGAAGGCATGTTTTGATTGTATACCTCGTCTGCCTGAAACATGGAGACTCATAGGTATACTGTTGGGCGTGTCCTTAAAGGGCACAGGGCTAGGGTAATAAGCTGAAGGAATTCGTCAAATCTCTATGAGAGATTAGGTTATCTGTAAACCGGAGAAATCGGGATGACATTTACAGGGACTCGGGAATCTATGCATAGTAAAAGAGATCACGAGATGATCTGCCTTTAGAGTCAGTAAATTGAAGATTCCCTATTTCGAATAAAGCTTACCCTAAACCGCAGGGGTTGATACATTTCCTTACCCTAGGTTAATGGGAAGATAACCGAGACGAAGGGAAATACATAAGGTAACCAAATATGTGCAATAGGTTGATCAAGTCATTAATCTGACTAGTTATGGGGCAACAAAGCATTGCTAGTGCTCTGTGTTGTCATTAATTGGGTTGTGGGCTTGTTGGGCTCAAGCCCAGTTATGTCAGTAGCTAAGTTGGACCTAATGGGTCACACACTAACACCTTGTAGTCATGATGGACTAGCTTTAAAGGTATTGGGCCTAATAATGTTATTAGCCCAAGAAGCTGTTTGGAAGCCCACCTAAATGGGTGGGTGGTGCATGGAGTTTAGTAATGGGCTTGGATAGTCCAAGCCATTACTAATTAATTTAATTAGTTAAATTAATAATCAAAATATTTGAATTTCGAATTTTGAATTTGAATTTTGAATTTTGAAATTTGAATTTCGAATTTGAATTTCGAAATTCGAATTTTGAATTTGAAATTTGAAATTTGAAATTTGAATTTTGAAATTTGAATTTGAATTTGAATTTTGAAATTCGAATTTTGAATTTGAAATTTGAAATTTTGAATTTTGAATTTTGAATTTGAATGTTTGAACGTTTGAATTCAAGTGTTTGAATTCGAATTTGAATTGGTTTTGAAAAGTTGTTTCATAACAAAAGGATAAGACAAAATCTTATTGGAGCATATTCCTTGGATGAAGAAGCATCTTTGGAGGCTCTCCCTTGGCTGTTTGGTGCGCAACTTTTAGGTGATAAGAGTGTTATCTTATCACTTAAAACAAACCTCCATTCAGATTTGGTGGTTGAGGGAATCAGTGGGTGAGTTGATTCAAATTTTGAATGCAACTGCTCAATGTATTTGGACCCCTTGTAGGGCTGAATTATGCGCATGAGAACTATATACTATATGATAGTTTATGAATTTAAGTTTAAATTATTTTGAACTTAATATCATGTGGATAAGATTGGAGGTTGTTGGCAAAGTTAGTTTTGCAACAGCTCCACCTTATCACACTGTTCCATGCGCAACTTTCAAAGAAGTTTGAAAGTTTGTTTTTCATTTTGAATGATTGAATTCCCACCTCCTCTCCAAGTGTGCGCATAAATATGACTTGTTCCTCACCTTAGGGTTGTGTGAAAAACCTAGCCAACTCTCCTCCACCTTCACCACTTGTGCGCATAGCAAGCCTCACTGTGGTGTTCATCTGGTGGCTTTCAAGAAAGGGTGCTTGCATCATTGATGAACGGTGGTGTGGATCACCATTAGAGGGTTTGAACCCTTCAAGCCTGACATCTGATCTCCCTGACTGATCAGGCCAAAAACAAGGTAACATCATGCTGTCTTAAAGCATGAACCTATGTGTGCATGTATGTTCCGCAGTAAAATTTTTGTTTTACACCTTACATGCATCGGCCTTCAAAGGCCAGTTTACTTTCAAGTGGTATCAGAGCCCAGTTGCTTTACCATCGACGGGTGATGGTACCTTGTTTGTGAAAAGAGTTTTTCACGGTCAAAAATCTTTAAAGGGTTAAAGTTTAAATTCTGCATGTGGATTTTGAATCACAAATCCTTTAAAGTGTTAAAGTTTTTGTTTTTATGAACATGAAAATTTGATTCTGTGTTCATAAAACATTATGCATCATGGTTTAGTTTCTTTTTCTTTATGAAAGTTTTAAAAGGAACACCCTTTTTGAAAGGGTAGATTCGGCCATGGAGGGTACTAAGAGTACCTTGAATGATTTCTTATTTTTCTCCATGAATTGTGTCATGTTTATATGCATGAAATTTTGTGACAAAATTTATCATATAGTCACCTATATGATTCGGCCATGTAGGGATATATGGCTACATGCATGGTTTAATTTTGTTTTCTTTAAGAAAGAATTAACAAAATTTGAATTGAAATTGTTTTTAAATTCGACCAATGAGAAATTTAAGATTATGAATCTAGATGTTATTTTGATGTTTAAATGTTAAATGTCAAAATACATGTGAAAATGTTATGTGATAATATAATGTTTGTGTTTGCAAGTTTTGAACTTTTCAGGTACAAACAGGAAGGGGATGGTCATGCTACCCGGATTTGAATTTTTTGAATTTTAAATTAATGTGTAATCGCGTATTTTAATTTACAAGTGTATTTGTAATTTTGTTCCTCCAAAATGTTATGGAGTTTCTTTAATTATTTGTAATTAGAGAAATAGGCTAGTGGCGTATAGACGACAAGCGGCCGTTGCTTAAAGAAGCAAAAAGGGACAAAAGCGCGAGCACCATGGCTATCTCAATATAAACTGTTTATATGCATGTATGATTAGAACGTCTAGTATGCATGAATTGGGCAAACCGCGTTTTGTATGGTTATTATGTTTTTCCAAAAGCGACTAGTGTATACCGATAGATGTTTGACATAGGTAACGACTAGCATGATAACTTACAATATGCGTTTGATGGGACCTAATTAACCCCAAGATAAAAGGAACCCTTAAAAGGAATAAATAATTAAGCATATGATTACCTCCCACCACCAATGCTACTCAAAACTCTTCTACATAGTGGTGCTCCACAACTCAGTTGGGACCCACTATTTCGTTGGGCTAGAGTAGTGTTTGAAGTGTAAGACACTTAGGGTGCTGGTTTAATGCTTAACTAAGACATAAGTTGCAGGCACAGCCGGGCTTATGTGCTTAGGGTAATGGTGCTAGGTTGGTTGCATGAGATGCACCACTAAGTGACAAAGAGTTGTCAACCTAATGTTAAGAGAGGGTATGAGATACTGTTGATAAAGATCAACCCTTTATTTAAATTAATCTTGCGGTCTCAGACGGAGGTTAAAATAAATAATCGCACTCTTAATCCCACTAAGGTAAAATCTAAAGTAGATTAACCCTAAGTCAAAAGGAAGGGTCATTGACTTAGATAAAATAGTGGGAGGGGCAAATTATTTCAAGTCTTTAATAATTTGCTTTTAACTACATAACCGTATATTAACTAAAACTATCTTTACATCCTTTTCAGCTTATAGTATGACTAATCCACTGTCACTGCGTTCAATACTCGATACGAATAAACTGACCGGTTCAAATTTTATGGACTGGTATCGGAACCTAAGAATAGTTCTAAGGGCCGAAAAGATTGCCTACGTTTTAGATGCTATAATACCCGTAGCTCCACGGGAAGGGGAAGAAGGGTTTGCGGAATTTGATTTCGTAACCCATCAACAGCACTTGGATGACAATGTGATGGCAGTATGCATCATGTTGGCATCCATGTCGCCTGAACTGCAAAAGCAGCATGAGCATATGGATGCTCCCTCTATTATCGTACATCTCAAGGAGTTGTATGATATTAAAGGCAGGCATGAGAGGTATGAGGCCTCAAGAGAACTGTTCTCTTGTAGGATGACTGAGAGCATGTCTGTTGCCAGCCATGTTCTCAAGATGATCGGGCTGATTGAGAAGCTAGGAAACCTAGGCTTCATCATGGATGCCGAGCTAAGTAATGACTTAGTCCTCACCTCACTTCCACCTTCCTTCAGTCAATTCATCATGAATTACAATATGCATGGGATGCAAGTGAGCTTGCCTGAGTTATTAAGCATGTTAACAACAGCTGAAGTGTCTATCAAGAAGGATAGGACACAGGCTCTTTTGATTGGTGGGCCTAGCAAGGCCAAGGGAAAGGGTAAGGAGCCTGCAAAAGGTGACCCCCTTAAGCCCAAAGGAAAATCCAAGAAGAAGAAGGGCAAGAAGAAGGGTAAGAAGGCACCTAAGGACAAGGGTGATGCTCAGTGCTTCCATTGTGGCAAGAAAGGCCACTGGAAGAGGAATTGTCCAGACTACCTGAACAATGTGAAGGACAAGAAGCATGGTGATGCTTCTGCCTCAGGTATTTTCATGATTGAGATAAATTATTCTTATGCTAATCCATCCTCATGGGTATTGGATACCGGATGCGGTTCTCATATCTGCAATATGTTGCAGGTACTTAGGAGCCCAAGGAGATTGGATAGAAACGAGGTAGATCTCCGCGTTGGTAATGGAGCAAGAGTTGCTGCTCATTCAGTTGGAGATGCTGACCTTATTTTGCCTGCGGGCCTTTTATTGCATTTGAATAATTGTCTTTATGTTCCGCAAATTTCTAGAAACATTATTTCAATTTCTTGTTTAGAACAAGATGGATATACTTTCAGTGTTAGGGATGGTACTTTTTCTATCATTTTGAATGATATGGTTTACGGTACTGCTTCTTTAATAAATGGATTGTATGTGTTGGAAATGGGAAATGAAGTGCTCAATATAGATTTGAAACGACCTAGGACGGATAATCAATCTTATCTTTGGCACTGTAGACTAGGGCACATAAATGAAACAAGATTGTCTAGGATGCATAGAGATGGATACCTGGACTCCATGGATTTGGAATCCTATGGACAGTGTGAATCTTGTCTAGCTGGGAAAATGATTCAAAAAAAGCCCAAAGGGCTTGAGAGTCATAGGGCTAGTGAGTTATTAGAACTCATTCATACTGATGTATGTGGCCCAATGTCTATTGAGGCTAGAGGTGGATATTCTTATTTCATTACCTTTACAGATGACAAATCAAGATTTGGGTATATATACCTAATGAGATATAAATCTGAAGCGTTTGAAAAGTTCAAAGAGTTTAGGAATGAAGTGGAGAAACAACGTGGCAAGATGATTAAGACATTACGATCAGATCGTGGTGGTGAATATTTGAGCCACGAGTTTCAGGGTTATCTGAGAGAAAATGGAATTCTCTCACAATTTACCGCTCCTTACACACCACACCAAAATGGTGTCTCCGAAAGGAGAAACAGGACCTTGTTAGACATGGTTAGGTCTATGATGAGTGAGACTCAACTTCCAAAATCGTTTTGGGGATATGCCTTAGACACAGCGGCATACCTTCTAAATAGGGTACCGTTTAAATCTGTTCAGACCACACCATATGAGATATGGAGTGGTAAGAGACCCAACCTGAGTTACCTCAGGGTATGGGGATCGCCAGCTTATGTCAAAGCGTTGACATCAGACAAGCTTAGTGCTAAGAGTACTAAATGTCTATTTGTGGGGTATCCTAAAGGTACTAAGGGATACTACTTCTACTCCATGGAAGAACACAAAGTGTTTGTGTCAAAGAATGCTGAGTTCCTTGAGAAGGATTTGATCTCTCAAGGAGGCAGTGGGAGTAAGATTGATCTTGAAGAAGTGCAAGATCCTCAAGAACAGATTGAGGAACCCGAGTCTGCTCCACAGACGACGTTCTCCAATGGAGAAGTAAACACACAACTCCGTAGATCTACGAGGGTCATCCATCCACCTGAAAGGCACAGGTTTGTGATTGAGGATCAGCAAACTGTTGAGGATGATGAACCAAGTAACTACGAGGAGGCGGTCAAAGATGTTGACTCCTCAAGATGGCTTGAAGCCATGTAATCTGAAATGGATTCGATGTATCAGAACAAGGTATGGACCTTGGTTCCTAAACCGCAAGGAATAGTTCCTATCGGTAATAAATGGGTCTTTAAAAGAAAGACTGATGCAGATGGCAACGTTCAGACCTACAAAGCTAGGTTGGTGGCGAAAGGGTATCGTCAAAGACAAGGAGTTGACTATGATGAAACTTTCTCACCAGTTGCCATGATCAAATCTATTAGGATCATGCTTGCAATAGCAGCATACCACGACTATGAAATTTGGCAAATGGATGTCAAGACCGCCTTCTTGAATGGGTTCTTGAAGGAGGAAGTGTACATGACACAACCTGAAGGCTTTGAAAACAAAGATCAGGAGCATATGGTATGCAAACTACAAAGGTCAATATATGGGCTAAAGCAAGCATCTAGGAGTTGGAATATACGTTTTGATGAAGTCGTTAAGAGTAACGGTTTTATCAAGAACGAGGATGAACCTTGTGTTTACAGAAAGGTTAGTGGGAGTAATGTCGTCTTCCTAGTGCTCTATGTAGATGACATATTGCTAATAGGAAATGACATCCCCACATTAAAAATAACGAAAGAGTGGCTTTCAGAAAACTTTACCATGAAGGATTTGGGAGAGGCAGCCTTTATACTCGGTATAAAGATCTATAGAGATAGATCCAAGAGGCTGCTGGGTTTATCTCAATCCACGTACGTTGACAAGATGCTAAAGAGGTTTAGCATGGAAGGGTCGAAAAGGGGTTTTCTTCCTGTCAGTCATGAGGTACACCTATCAAGGGCTATGTGTCCTAAGTCACAGCCTGAGAAGGATCGCATGAGTGGAATTCCATACGCTTCGGCTATTGGATCCATCATGTATGCCATGATATGTACGAGACCAGATGTCTCATATGCTTTAAGCATTACGAGCAGATACCAGTCAGACCCTGGAGAGGGTCACTGGACGGCAGTCAAAACCATCCTTAAATACTTAAGAAGAACTAAGGATGCGTTTCTGGTCTATGGTGGGGTTAATGAGTTAACAGTGAAAGGGTTCACTGATGCCAGCTTTCAGAGTAACAAAGATGACTGCAAGTCACAGTCAGGATTCGTATTCACCTTAAATGGTGGGGCGGTGTCTTGGAAAAGTTCCAAGCAGGAGACAACAGCAGACTCAACGACAGAGGCTGAATACATAGCTGCTTCAGAAGCAGCTAAGGAGGCAGTGTGGATCAAGAAGTTCGTAAATGAACTAAGGGTGGTTCCAAGCGTGGATGAGCCCATACAGTTGCTTTGCGACAACACTGGAGCCATTGCGCAGTCAAAGGAACCTAGGTCTCATCAAAGATCTAAACACGTGCTCCGCAGATATCATTTGATTAGAGAAATCATTGATAGAAATGATGTAAAAATGGATTATGTTCCCACAGACGATAACCTGGCCGATTCTCTGACAAAGGTTGTTTCTCAGAGAAAACATGATAGTCATTATGAGGCTTTGGGCATACGACTTAGGTCTGATTGGCTCTAGGCCAAGTGGGAGCTTGTTAGCATATGGGTGTCCTAGAGACAATCTTTTGATTAAATAAAGGACACTAGATGTAGAACTTTGTTTGTCGCAAATAAATGTAAGCACTATTTATTCAGTTTCATATTGTGTCTCGATATTACTGTTAATATTATATGAATGAACTGGATAAACCCCTTGGAATAGAACAGGTATCTCTTGAGTATCTGTGATGAGATCACGATCATGAGGATTCAAGGATATTGCATGTCTATTCCTAATTATATGTTCCTAGTCTAGAGACACTGAGTTTGGGGATCAGTGATCTCGAGTAAAGACTAGTACGACTTATCTACTTGTATATGGATACAAGGTAAAGACCTCATGAGCTGCAGATATGGAGATATCTTAGCTAAAGTCGTGGGTGGACCTATAAGAGTATAGCTCGCACTGAACAGACCCAAAAAGAGACTCTATGAGGAAATCTCACAGATAGTGTCATTAGAGTAATCTCTTTATGTTTGGGTATGTCTTTCCTTAGACCAGAAGTTATTACCTAGACTGTGTTCTTGAAGGCATGTTTTGATTGTATACCTCGTCTGCCTGAAACATGGAGACTCATAGGTATACTGTTGGGCGTGTCCTTAAAGGGCACAGGGCTAGGGTAATAAGCTGAAGGAATTCGTCAAATCTCTGTGAGAGATTAGGTTATCTGTAAACCGGAGAAATCGGGATGACATTTACAGGGACTCGGGAATCTATGCATAGTAAAAGAGATCATGAGATGATCTGCCTTTAGAGTCAGTAAATTGAAGATTCCCTATTTCGAATAAAGCTTACCCTAAACCGCAGGGGTTGATACATTTCCTTACCCTAGGTTAATGGGAAGATAACCGAGACGAAGGGAAATACATACGGTAACCAAATATGTGCAATAGGTTGATCAAGTCATTAATCTGACTAGTTCTGGGGCAACAAAGCATTGCTAGTGCTCTGTGTTGTCATTAATTGGGTTGTGGGCTTGTTGGGCCCAAGCCCAGTTATGTCAGTAGCTAAGTTGGACTTAATGGGTCACACACTAACACCTTGTAGTCATGATGGACTAGCTTTAAAGGTATTGGGCCTAATAATGTTATTAGCCCAAGAAGCTGTTTGGAAGCCCACCTAAATGGGTGGGTGGTGCATGGAGTTTAGTAATGGGCTTGGATAGTCCAAGCCATTACTAATTAATTTAATTAGTTAAATTAATAATCAAAATATTTGAATTTCGAATTTTGAATTTGAATTTTGAATTTTGAAATTTGAATTTAGAATTTGAATTTCGAATTTGAATTTCGAAATTCGAATTTTGAATTTGAAATTTGAAATTTGAAATTTGAAATTTGAAATTTGAAATTTGAATTTTGAAATTTGAATTTGAATTTGAATTTTGAAATTCGAATTTTGAATTTGAAATTTGAAATTTTGAATTTTGAATTTTGAATTTGAATGTTTGAACGTTTGAATTCAAGTGTTTGAATTCGAATTTGAATTGGTTTTGAAAAGTTGTTTCATAACAAAAGGATAAGACAAAATCTTATTGGAGCATATTCCTTGGATGAAGAAGCATCTTTGGAGGCTCTCCCTTGGCTGTTTGGTGCGCAACTTTTAGGTGATAAGAGTGTTATCTTATCACTTAAAACAAACCTCCATTCAGATTTGGTGGTTGAGGGAATCAGTGGGTGAGTTGATTCAAATTTTGAATGCAACTGCTCAATGTATTTGGACCCCTTGTAGGGCTGAATTATGCGCATGAGAACTATATACTATATGATAGTTTATGAATTTAAGTTTAAATTATTTTGAACTTAATATCATGTGGATAAGATTGGAGGTTGTTGGCAAAGTTAGTTTTGCAACAGCTCTACCTTATCACACTGTTCCATGCGCAAATTTCAAAGAAGTTTGAAAGTTTGTTTTTCATTTTGAATGGTTGAATTCCCACCTCCTCTCCAAGTGTGCGCATAAATATGACTTGTTCCTCACCTTAGGGTTGGGTGAAAAACCTAGCCAACTCTCCTCCACCTTCACCACTTGTGCGCATAGCAAGCCTCACTGTGGTGTTCATCTGGTGGCTTTCAAGAAAGGGTTCTTGCATCATTGACGAACGGTGGTGTGGATCACCATTAGAGGGTTTGAACCCTTCAAGCCTGACATCTGATCTCCCTGACTGATCAGGCCAAAAACAAGGTAACATCATGCTGTCTTAAAGCATGAACCTATGTGTGCATGTATGTTCCGCAGTAAAATTTTTGTTTTACACCTTACATGCATCGGCCTTCAAAGGCCAGTTTACTTTCAAGTGGTATCAGAGCCCGGTTGCTTTACCATCGACGGGTGATGGTACCTTGTTTGTGAAAAGAGTTTTTCACGGTCAAAAATCTTTAAAGGGTTAAAGTTTAAATTCTGCATGTGGATTTTGAATCACAAATCCTTTAAAGTGTTAAAGTTTTTGTTTTTATGAACATGAAAATTTGATTCTGTGTTCATAAAACATTATGCATCATGGTTTAGTTTCTATTTCTTTATGAAAGTTTTAAAAGGAACACCCTTTTTGAAAGGGTAGATTCGGCCATGGAGGGTACTAAGAGTACCTTGAATGATTTCTTATTTTTCTCCATGAATTGTGTCATGTTTATATGCATGAAATTTTGTGACAAAATTTATCATATAGTCACCTATATGATTCGGCCATGTAGGGATATATGGCTACATGCATGGTTTAATTTTGTTTTCTTTAAGAAAGAATTAACAAAATTTGAATTGAAATTGTTTTTAAATTCGACCAATGAGAAATTTAAGATTATGAATCTAGATGTTATTTTGATGTTTAAATGTTAAATGTCAAAATACATGTGAAAATGTTATGTGATAATATAATGTTTGTGTTTGCAAGTTTTGAACTTTTCAGGTACAAACAGGAAGGGGATGGTCATGGTGCCCGGATTTGAATTTTTTGAATTTTAAATTTACGTGTAATCGCGTATTTTAATTTATAAGTATATTTGTAATTTAAATTTTGTAATTTTGTTCCTCCAAAATGTTATGGAGTTTCTTTAATTATTTGTAATTAGAGAAATAGGCTAGTGGCGTATAGACGACAAGCGGCCGTTGCTTAAAGAAGCAAAAAGGGACAAAAGCGCGAGCACCATGGCTATCTCAATATAAACTGTTTATATGCATGTATGATTAGAACGTCTAGTATGCATGAATTGGGCAAACCGCGTTTTGTATGGTTATTATGTTTTTCCAAAAGCGACTAGTGTATACCGATATATGTTTGACATAGGTAACGACTAGCATGATAACTTACAATATGCGTTTGATGGGACCTAATTAACCCCAAGATAAAAGGAACCCTTAAAAGGAATAAATAATTAAGCATATGATTACCTCCCACCACCAATGCTACTCAAAACTCTTCTACATAGTGGTGCTCCACAACTCAGTTGGGACCCACTATTTCGTTGGGCTAGAGTAGTGTTTGAAGTGTAAGACACTTAGGGTGCTGGTTTAATGCTTAACTAAGACATAAGTTGCAGGCACAGCCGGGCTTATGTGCTTAGGGTAATGGTGCTAGGTTGGTTGCATGAGATGCACCACTAAGTGACAAAGAGTTGTCAACCTAATGTTAAGAGAGGGTATGAGATACTGTTGATAAAGATCAACCCTTTATTTAAATTAATCTTGCGGTCTCAGACGGAGGTTAAAATAAATAATCGCACTCTTAATCCCACTAAGGTAAAATCTAAAGTAGATTAACCCTAAGTCAAAAGGAAGGGTCATTGACTTAGATAAAATAGTGGGAGGGGCAAATTATTTCAAGTCTTTAATAATTTGCTTTTAACTACATAACCGTATATTAACTAAAACTATCTTTACATCCTTTTCAGCTTATAGTATGACTAATCCACTGTCACTGCGTTCAATACTCGATACGAATAAACTGTCCGGTTCAAATTTTATGGACTGGTATCGGAACCTAAGAATAGTTCTAAGGGCCGAAAAGATTGCCTACGTTTTAGATGCTATAATACCCGTAGCTCCACGGGAAGGGGAAGAAGGGTTTGCGGAATTTGATTTCGTAACCCATCAACAGCACTTGGATGACAATGTGATGGCAGTATGCATCATGTTGGCATCCATGTCGCCTGAACTGCAAAAGCAGCATGAGCATATGGATGCTCCCTCTATTATCGTACATCTCAAGGAGTTGTATGATATTAAAGGCAGGCATGAGAGGTATGAGGCCTCAAGAGAACTGTTCTCTTGTAGGATGACTGAGAGCATGTCTGTTGCCAGCCATGTTCTCAAGATGATCGGGCTGATTGAGAAGCTAGGAAACCTAGGCTTCATCATGGATGCCGAGCTAAGTAATGACTTAGTCCTCACCTCACTTCCACCTTCCTTCAGTCAATTCATCATGAATTACAATATGCATGGGATGCAAGTGAGCTTGCCTGAGTTATTAAGCATGTTAACAACAGCTGAAGTGTCTATCAAGAAGGATAGGACACAGGCTCTTTTGATTGGTGGGCCTAGCAAGGCCAAGGGAAAGGGTAAGGAGCCTGCAAAAGGTGACCCCCTTAAGCCCAAAGGAAAATCCAAGAAGAAGAAGGGCAAGAAGAAGGGTAAGAAGGCACCTAAGGACAAGGGTGATGCTCAGTGCTTCCATTGTGGCAAGAAAGGCCACTGGAAGAGGAATTGTCCAGACTACCTGAACAATGTGAAGGACAAGAAGCATGGTGATGCTTCTGCCTCAGGTATTTTCATGATTGAGATAAATTATTCTTATGCTAATCCATCCTCATGGGTATTGGATACCGGATGCGGTTCTCATATCTGCAATATGTTGCAGGTACTTAGGAGCCCAAGGAGATTGGATAGAAACGAGGTAGATCTCCGCGTTGGTAATGGAGCAAGAGTTGCTGCTCATTCAGTTGGAGATGCTGACCTTATTTTGCCTGCGGGCCTTTTATTGCATTTGAATAATTGTCTTTATGTTCCGCAAATTTCTAGAAACATTATTTCAATTTCTTGTTTAGAACAAGATGGATATACTTTCAGTATTAGGGATGGTACTTTTTCTATCATTTTGAATGATATGGTTTACGGTACTGCTTCTTTAATAAATGGATTGTATGTGTTGGAAATGGGAAATGAAGTGCTCAATATAGATTTGAAACGACCTAGGACGGATAATCAATCTTATCTTTGGCACTGTAGACTAGGGCACATAAATGAAACAAGATTGTCTAGGATGCATAGAGATGGATACCTGGACTCCATGGATTTGGAATCCTATGGACAGTGTGAATCTTGTCTAGCTGGGAAAATGATTCAACAAAAGCCCAAAGGGCTTGAGAGTCATAGGGCTAGTGAGTTATTAGAACTCATTCATACTGATGTATGTGGCCCAATGTCTATTGAGGCTAGAGGTGGATATTCTTATTTCATTACCTTTACAGATGACAAATCAAGATTTGGGTATATATACCTAATGAGATATAAATCTGAAGCGTTTGAAAAGTTCACAGAGTTTAGGAATGAAGTGGAGAAACAACGTGGCAAGATGATTAAGACATTACGATCAGATCGTGGTGGTGAATATTTGAGCCACGAGTTTCAGGGTTATCTGAGAGAAAATGGAATTCTCTCACAATTTACCGCTCCTTACACACCACACCAAAATGGTGTCTCCGAAAGGAGAAACAGGACCTTGTTAGACATGGTTAGGTCTATGATGAGTGAGACTCAACTTCCAAAATCGTTTTGGGGATATGCCTTAGACACAGCGGCATACCTTCTAAATAGGGTACCGTCTAAATCTGTTCAGACCACACCATATGAGATATAGAGTGGTAAGAGACCCAACCTTAGTTACCTCATGGTATGGGGATCGCCAGCTTATGTCAAAGCGTTGACATCAGACAAGCTTAGTGGTAAGAGTACTAAATGTCTATTTGTGGGGTATCCTAAAGGTACTAAGGGATACTACTTCTACTCCATGGAAGAACACAAAGTGTTTGTGTCAAAGAATGCTGAGTTCTTTGAGAAGGATTTGATCTCTCAAGGAGGCAGTGGGAGTAAGATTGATCTTGAAGAAGTGCAAGATCCTCAAGAACAGATTGAGGAACCCGAGTCTGCTCCGCAGACGACGTTCTCCAATGGAGAAGTAAACACACAACTCCGTAGATCTACGAGGGTCATCCATCCACCTGAAAGGCACAGGTTTGTGATTGAGAATCAGCAAACTGTTGAGGATGATGAACCAAGTAACTACGAGGAGGCGGTCAAAGATGTTGACTCCTCAAGATGGCTTGAAGCCATGGAATCTGAAATGGATTCGATGTATCAGAACAAGGTATGGACCTTGGTTCCTAAACCGCAAGGAATAGTTCCTATCGGTAATAAATGGGTCTTTAAAAGAAAGACTGATGCAGATGACAACGTTCAGACCTACAAAGCTAGGTTGGTGGCGAAAGGGTATCGTCAAAGACAAGGAGTTGACTATGATGAAACTTTCTCACCAGTTGCCATGATCAAATCTATTAGGATCATGCTTGCAATAGCAGCATACCACGACTATGAAATTTGGCAAATGGATGTCAAGACCGCCTTCTTGAATGGGTTCTTGAAGGAGGAAGTGTACATGACACAACCTGAAGGCTTTGAAAACAAAGATCAGGAGCATATGGTATGCAAACTACAAAGGTCAATATATGGGCTAAAGCAAGCATCTAGGAGTTGGAATATACGTTTTGATGAAGTCGTTAAGAGTAACGGTTTTATCAAGAACGAGGATGAACCTTGTGTTTACAGAAAGGTTAGTGGGAGTAATGTCGTCTTCCTAGTGCTCTATGTAGATGACATATTGCTAATAGGAAATGACATCCCCACATTAAAAATAACGAAAGAGTGGCTTTCAGAAAACTTTACCATGAAGGATTTGGGAGAGGCAGCCTTTATACTCGGTATAAAGATCTATAGAGATAGATCCAAGAGGCTGCTGGGTTTATCTCAATCCACGTACGTTGACAAGATGCTAAAGAGGTTTAGCATGGAAGGGTCGAAAAGGGGTTTTCTTCCTGTCAGTCATGGGGTACACCTATCAAGGGCTATGTGTCCTAAGTCACAGCCTGAGAAGGATCGCATGAGTGGAATTCCATACGCTTCGGCTATTGGATCCATCATGTATGCCATGATATGTACGAGACCAGATGTCTCATATGCTTTAAGCATTACGAGCATATACCAGTCAGACCCTGGAGAGGGTCACTGGACGGCAGTCAAAACCATCCTTAAATACTTAAGAAGAACTAAGGATGCGTTTCTGGTCTATGGTGGGGTTAATGAGTTAACAGTGAAAGGGTTCACTGATGCCAGCTTTCAGAGTAACAAAGATGACTGCAAGTCACAGTCAGGATTCGTATTCACCTTAAATGGTGGGGCGGTGTCTTGGAAAAGTTCCAAGCAGGAGACAACAGCAGACTCAACGACAGAGGCTGAATACATAGCTGCTTCAGAAGCAGCTAAGGAGGCAGTGTGGATCAAGAAGTTCGTAAATGAACTAAGGGTGGTTCCAAGCGTGGATGAGCCCATACAGTTGCTTTGCGATAACACTGGAGCCATTGCGCAGTCAAAGGAACCTAGGTCTCATCAAAGATCTAAACACGTGCTCCGCAGATATCATTTGATTAGAGAAATCATTGATAGAAATGATGTAAAAATGGATTATGTTCCCACAGACGATAACCTGGCCGATTCTCTGACAAAGGTTGTTTCTCAGAGAAAACATGATAGTCATTATGAGCCTTTGGGCATACGACTTAGGTCTGATTGGCTCTAGGCCAAGTGGGAGCTTGTTAGCATATGGGTGTCCTAGAGACAATCTTTTGATTAAATAAAGGACACTAGATGTAGGACTTTGTTTGTCGCAAATAAATGTAAGCACTATTTATTCAGTTTCATATTGTGTCTCGATATTACTGTTAATATTATATGAATGAACTGGATAAACCCCTTGGAATAGAACAGGTATCTCTTGAGTATCTGTGATGAGATCACGATCATGGGGATTCAAGGATATTGCATGTCTATTCCTAATTATATGTTCCTAGTCTAGAGACACTGAGTTTGGGGATCAGTGATCTCGAGTAAAGACTAGTACGACTTATCTACTTGTATATGGATACAAGGTAAAGACCTCATGAGCTGCAGATATGGAGATATCTTAGCTAAAGTCGTGGGTGGACCTATAAGAGTATAGCTCGCACTGAACAGACCCAAAAAGAGACTCTATGAGGAAATCTCACAGATAGTGTCATTAGAGTAATCTCTTTATGTTTGGGTATGTCTTTCCTTAGACCAGAAGTTATTACCTAGACTGTGTTCTTGAAGGCATGTTTTGATTGTATACCTCGTCTGCCTGAAACATGGAGACTCATAGGTATACTGTTGGGCGTGTCCTTAAAGGGCACAGGGCTAGGGTAATAAGCTGAAGGAATTCGTCAAATCTCTGTGAGAGATTAGGTTATCTGTAAACCGGAGAAATCGGGATGACATTTACAGGGACTCGGGAATCTATGCATAGTAAAAGAGATCATGAGATGATCTGCCTTTAGAGTCAGTAAATTGAAGATTCCCTATTTCGAATAAAGCTTACCCTAAACCGCAGGGGTTGATACATTTCCTTACCCTAGGTTAATAGGAAGATAACCGAGACGAAGGGAAATACATACGGTAACCAAATATGTGCAATAGGTTGATCAAGTCATTAATCTGACTAGTTCTGGGGCAACAAAGCATTGCTAGTGCTCTGTGTTGTCATTAATTGGGTTGTGGGCTTGTTGGGCCCAAGCCCAGTTATGTCAGTAGCTAAGTTGGACCTAATGGGTCACACACTAACACCTTGTAGTCATGATGGACTAGCTTTAAAGGTATTGGGCCTAATAATGTTATTAGCCCAAGAAGCTGTTTGGAAGCCCACCTAAATGGGTGGGTGGTGCATGGAGTTTAGTAATGGGCTTGGATAGTCCAAGCCATTACTAATTAATTTAATTAGTTAAATTAATAATCAAAATATTTGAATTTCGAATTTTGAATTTGAATTTTGAATTTTGAAAGTTGAATTTAGAATTTGAATTTCGAATTTGAATTTCGAAATTCGAATTTTGAATTTGAAATTTGAAATTTGAAATTTGAATTTTGAAATTTGAATTTGAATTTGAATTTTGAAATTCGAATTTTGAATTTGAAATTTGAAATTTTGAATTTTGAATTTTGAATTTGAATGTTTGAACGTTTGAATTCAAGTGTTTGAATTCGAATTTGAATTGGTTTTGAAAAGTTGTTTCATAACAAAAGGATAAGACAGGATCTTATTGGAGCATATTCCTTAGATGAAGAAGCATCTTTGGAGGCTCTCCCTTGGCTGTTTGGTGCGCAACTTTTAGGTGATAAGAGTGTTATCTTATCACTTAAAACAAACCTCCATTCAGATTTGGTGGTTGAGGGAATCAGTGGGTGAGTTGATTCAAATTTTGAATGCAACTGCTCAATGTATTTGGACCCCTTGTAGGGCTGAATTATGCGCATGAGAACTATATACTATATGATAGTTTATGAATTTAAGTTTAAATTATTTTGAACTTAATATCATGTGGATAAGATTGGAGGTTGTTGGCAAAGTTAGTTTTGCAACAGCTCCACCTTATCACACTGTTCCATGCGCAACTTTCAAAGAAGTTTGAAAGTTTGTTTTTCATTTTGAATGATTGAATTCCCTCCTCCTCTCCAAGTGTGCGCATAAATATGACTTGTTCCTCACCTTAGGGTTGTGTGAAAAACCTAGCCAACTCTCCTCCACCTTCACCACTTGTGCGCATAGCAAGCCTCACTGTGGTGTTCATCTGGTGGCTTTCAAGAAAGGGTTCTTGCATCATTGAGGAACGGTGGTGTGGATCACCATTAGAGGGTCTGAACCCTTCAAGCCTGACATCTGATCTCCCTGACTGATCAGGCCAAAAACAAGGTAACATCATGCTGTCTTAAAGCATGAACCTATGTGTGCATGTATGTTCCGCAGTAAAATTTTTGTTTTACACCTTACATGCATCGGCCTTCAAAGGCCAGTTTACTTTCAGTAATCGATTACCCAAAGTTGGTAATCGATTACCAGAACAGAGGAGGTGAAAATTTAGCTACTGTCTCATTTTTGACAGGTGGTAATCGATTACCACCCACTGGTAATCGATTACCACAGTGCAATTTTTGAAAATTTAAGTTTTTCTAGACTAAAAGCAAGGGGTTTAACTTGATGGGTAGAACTCCACATGGTACGTGGTTTAAAACCACACGTAACTAATGTAAAGGGGTAGAACATGGTAAGATATGAAAGTAATTTGATGAGTTTAAAGAAGTTGAATAAAAAGAAAGAGTAGTGATGTTGTTAAGCTTCTTATCAATTTTAACACAGAAAACGAATGCTTCCGCGTATGGCATTTACAATTATAGTGTTGTTTTAATTGATTACGGAAAAGGTTATGGTTATGAAAAGAGAATATGATAAAAGAAAAAAGTTTGCCCGTAATTTAATTAACCCAATTACTGTGATTGTAACTGCGCTTTATATCATTATCAATGTTAACAATACCGGTACGTAACGGGCTGTTACAAGCTTCCACTAACATTACTGATTGCACAATGTTTCCTTCAGATGAGAATGGGTAAGTTTATATACAAAAGTAATGGTTTCAATGCTTAAAGCGATGTAGAATATCGTCAAACTTACCTTGTTTGATCTCCACTTGCTAAATTTCCAGCTTCTTGAGAACGTAAACTCTTTCTAGAACGCATGAAGTCATAGACTATATCTGTCCAGCCACACGACTTCAAAGTTGTCTTTGCTTCTTTCCCAAGACTGCGTTATATTTTGAAATATAGTATCAGAATCAGGCATATAATGAAATTTCTAGAAAGAAAACAGCATCAGAAATTCAGAATCAGACAGTGTGAATATTTTAGCAAGTAGAGGTGTCGAACTGATTGTCAAAGGAAATAAATATATAAATGTGAACAAGTGTGTATACAATTTTGGGCATGAAAAAGAAGGTAACAAGCATGATTTTAGCAAAGCATGAATAAATAAGACTAAAATAACCTCAAAAAATATATCATCAACATATTTTAGCATGTCAGGTATTGAATAGAGAGAGAAGGAAAGGAAGAAATAATTAATAATAAAATGAGGGAAAAAAGTTATTGTGGAGCATCCACTAACATTACTGATTTCACAATGTTTCCTTCAGATAGGAATGGCTAAGTTTGTATACAAAATCAATGGGTTCAATGCTTAAAGCGATGTAGAATATCATCAAACTTACCTTGTTTGATCTCCACTTGCTAAATTTCCAGCTTCTTGAGCACGTAACCTCTTTCTAGAACGCTTGAAGTCATGGACCATATCTGTCCAGCCACACGACTTCAATGTTGACTTTGCTTCTTTCCCAAGTCTGCGTTATATTTTGAAACATAGTATCAGAATCAGGCATATAATGAAATTTTTAGAAAGAAAATAGCATCAGAAATTCAGAATCAGACACAGTAAATATTTTAGCAAGTAGAGATGTCGAACTGATTGTCAAAGGAAATAAATACATAAATGTTAACAAGTGTGTATACAATTTTGGGCATGAAAAAAGAAGGTAACAAGCATGATTTCAGCACAGCATGAATAAATAAGACTAAAATATCTTGAAAAAATATATCATCAACATATTTTAGCATGTCAGGTATTGAATAGAGAGAGAAGGAAAGGAAGAAATAATTAAATAATAAAATGAGGGAAAAAGTTATTGTGGAGCATCCACTAGCATTATTGATTGCACAATGTTTCCTTCAGATGGGAATGGCTAAGTGACGGGGATGCCAAAAGACATGTAACCGATTCTTGTATGCTCTTCCCCACTAATAAGGTTATCGAAACAATAAAAAAAACAAATATCAAAGCCTCAACAGAATTAAGACTTTAACAAAACAATGTCAAACATTAACTAACTTTGACAGTCCAAACCCAACTACCAAAGTCTCAATCTCAGCAATAAAAATCACATTCAAAAGTATGAGACAAAAAATATCAATATACACCAGAAAAAAAACATGCTTAGGCATCACTAAAATATATATTTATTTAAAATATTAAACTAAAATTAGTAAGAAAAAATTAAAAAAAAAAAAGATGAGTTTCATTATGTCATACACGTCCTTCATCTCTTGAACTCTTGCTTGAGACTGACCATCTTGGGCAAGCAAAATGCATGGAACCTCCAGTATCTTTCTCTTATTTCCCAATAATTTAGATTGGCTTTTGATGCCATTGCTTTCTTTCTTAAAGTTGTCAGGCCCTCTACCTGTTATTACCTTGCTTCTAGCAATATCTTCCAGAGGATCTGATTTCACAGAATGCATATCAACTGTCCGAATATCAGAGTATCCAAGAATATCTTCCGGAGGAACTGGCCTTTGGTTAGTTCGATAGAAAAAAAGAATATAAGCCTTTTCTGACAAAACTTGTTGCAAGGTTGCAACTGTCACACGAGAATCATCACAGCGATACCACCTACCCATTGCATCCTGTGAACAAAATAGGAAATTATATCCTGGCATATTTGGGAATGAATGTATTGGCTACATAGTTGTGTACAGATTAACTATAAATTCACAAACCTTTATATAAGCATAATAGTGACCAGATTTCGGGGAGTCGCCTGAATGCACAATAGTGTAACACCCCGTTACCGGACCGGTGTGTTATCTCCAAATATGATATTAAGCGTAGTTACAATCACAGCGTTTCATTTATAAAATACGGGTAAACTTTTTTCTTTTTAACATCTTTTACAACATTTAAAAGCACTGTGATAATAACTCAAAACTTATTGCAGAATGATTGATACCAAAGCCTAATACCATACACTCTTTTGTTTAGAGGTTGCCAAGTGACTCCCATAAACCAATAAGGCAAAAACTCGTTCTATCCATTTTTATCACTAAATGTCTTAACCCTTTTATTTACTCCAACAAATTTTAAACCTATCAAATGCTTCTCATTTATTAGTATGTTAAAGATTTCTTCGTTAGCTACACGTGGTTTCAAACCGCGCACAATTTGGAGCTCTGTAGCTCAAGTTATGCTAATTTTACTAACTCATTTTTTTTTCGCACGGCAGGGCGCTTAAGCCCCCATTGGGCGCTTAAGCCCCCATTGGGCGCTTAAGCCCCCAACTTGGGCGCTTAAGCCCCCATTTGGGCGCTTAAGCCCCCAGCGACAGAGGGTTTTTCCCACTCACAGGTGCATCAGGGCGCTTAAGCCCCATTTGGGCGCTTAAGCCCCCTCAGACAGCTTCCTGCACTTGTGCAGGAACCACTGCAGGGCTGAGTTCCCGACCTTCTACCCCCCCCCCCATTTCTAACTCCGATTAACCCCAAATTTTGACATGACATAGAGGGTAACTCCATCTTCAAAATGGTGTAAGGCCCAACCCTATTAGACCATAGTGGAGGGAGATACGTTCTCCCAAAGTTTGCTAAAAATACGCCAATTCCCTGAAAATTGGCCAGAGTTCCCTTTGTTTTTACAACAATCCCCAATCTTGCTAATGCAACCTAAAACACATATAGGGATATAAATTCACATGGGTGGCACACACAAGGACCAACAACGCCTTGGGGCACTTACAACCCATCACAGTCCATTTACATGTACAATATTCATAGATTTCAATCACCAAAGTTCTATTTCATGCTCCTATTAACCATACAATTAATCAATTCATAATTTAGGCTTAAAGCCCTTTACATTACATTCACATAATTCCAATACATCATAGGTGGCTATGGACAGATCCCATGCTCACACAGAATATACATATACATCAAAGTATAGTTATACATATACAAATGCATGGCATTTTCAACATGCACAAGTTCATGGCCTCAATTCAAAACATAAATTCTTATACTAAGTGTATCCAACTGAATCCTCTAACATGTGATGCCTTCTATATGCACCTCATGCTCCACTCCTCCAGGCTCAACCTAACCTGAAATGATGTCCCCAAACGCGGGGTGAGATATACAAATATATCTCAGTAAACCAAGGGCCATAGAGGCTTCTCCACCCCATGGCTCACTCAATGTGCAACAATAACATTATGTAAAAATGCATAACATACAATATCACCAACAACTGGAGACAAACCAAGAACATCCACAATTGGATTACGTTCGAGGACTCCATCATATAACTCCCGAGACCTTCCTGTTGCCTCTCCCATGGTTGAGACTCCATGGCAAAACCCAACTGGAACTCCTTATGAGCCTTATCCAGCGGAAGTCCCACGTTTGGATCATCCTGGTGCCGCTCCCAGAGTCGGCCCCACGGCAAAACCCGACTGGAATTCCCAGCGGAATTATCCAGCGGATGTCCAAACCAACACACGTCAACTAGCCAGTGACCAAACAATTTCACACATAACAAGCAATAAGCATGAAAGCACATAATCACACAATGCTATAAACACAAAATCCAACCACAACCTTCCACTAGGTGTGGTGGAGCACACAAGGGATTAAACCCCAGTTCCAAGGGTTTACCTCAACTCCGAGCCAATGCTCCATACGTAAGCTTCAAGCTTAATCCACTTCCATAGCGTCCAAGAGAGGCAACCTATATGATCAACAACATGATCCTCAATCAATCTCCATGCCAACACTCATTTATATAATTCATCATCAATTAGATTCACTTAGGCCCAATGGCTCACAACTAATAATTTATCCATTTCAATTACATTACCCTTTTACTACTCACCAATTCATAGATGAATAACTTACACTTCAATTTTACATCATCAACCAACCATTACCTCAATAGGTCGAATTACTCATGCCCATCAATCTAGGGGTATTCAATCCAATTCAACACTCATACTCATCATATAATCATATTAAAACATCATATCATTACTTATCAATCCACTTCTTTCACAATTCAATTTTCACCAATCTTAGGCATAATGCAAAAATCCTAAGTTATGAGTATTTTTCACCAATAAATTTTATTGCATTTCTAGCTCAAATACATCATTCTAAGACATAATCATCTAATGCACATTATCCATTTGAGCTCTCTAACTACACAAATCATCCCTCACAACTTCAACAAAAAAACCCATTTTTATACATTCATGAGACTCAAAGGAAATCAAGAATTCTTACCACCAATAGCTTGCAAATGTTCCTAGGAGTGATAATCAAGCCTCCTCCCAAGCCAAAGCTTCACCAATGCTCCCCAAAATCCTCAAATTCGCACAAATGGGGTGGAAAATGATCTCATCACACACTCACTTTCATGACTCTCTCAAGAAGGATAATATACTCACAACCTCACTACAAACAACTTTGGTGTTGGAACTTTATTGATTTGGTGGCTCAAAAGTGTGGATAAGGGCAAGAAAGTTTCTTGCCCTTGCCCTCCATGGAGGAAAGCACGTGAAGGAGAAGAAGAAAGAAAAAGAAAGAAAAGAGGGAGAGAGAAAAGAGAGGGAGCGTGAGGGGAAGGGGAAAAGTAAGTGGGTTTGGTTTCAGCGGGTCCCACACGCGATTTAACTTTAATCCCTCACCCAATTCTAATCACAAATTCACTATCTACATATTTTTTCTGGTTCATGACATATTTTTATTTCCTAAAAACACTCACAAAATTTTCACTCCTATCGGTACAATCATACCGCAGTATTTTTACACCGGAAAAATCACTATTCATCAAAATTTTCAAAACTTGCATATCCACTCAATTTTTCGTCCTGAATCCATTTCCGGCATTATTTTTATCATTTGAGTTCTCCTACTCCATTTTTCATGCCTTAGTTTATGTTTCTGGAAAATTACCATTTTGCCCTTGGTACTCATTTTGACCCCAATTTCAAGATTTCACTAATCCTTCCCTTTTAACCCACATTATATAATATAAATTCACATTTGAATTTACGAGGTGTTATAAATAGCACCAAAAAGCTTATATTCTGGTTGTGGATCCTACATAAACATGACTATTAGAAAGGAAGGAAGCTAGATATAATATTAGAATGAGGGAAAAAAAGACTAGGGAAATATGGGCCATGTAGCACTAGTCTTACTAAAGGTCAGCCTAGGTTGGAAAAATACTGAAACTTTGCTGGCATTCACCAAGAGATTTATGCTTTTTATTGTTAGTGGCTCATCGATATACAGTATTATAGCCTCTTTGAAGTTTCACCAATTAGTTTGAAGTCCCAACCTGGACACTCTTTTTACAACTAAATATCACCTAAAGTATGTATGAGCATGTATATTTAATGGATAATGGATAGTTCATGTTCTATGTGTGTGTGTGTGTGTGTGTGTGTGTGTGTGTACAGTTCTTAAACATTTCAAACAATTTCACCTTGTATTTTATACCATAATTTGAATATGAATTGGGATTAAACAAAGAAAATCAAAGTTGATTAAGATCAAAGGATATTTAGAATTTTTCATGGGTCCCAGACCTCTATCATTAATGCTTTCCATACTTCTCATGGATTACAAACTACTGTATATTGCAAACTTAATCTTTTACTATGACTCTGACAGGTTTACCCATACAAGAGTGCTTTTCAATACGTCCAAATGTTTGTCTATGATTACCAACCACAAGCCATAATGGTAATACTATCCCACAGAAGATGTAATGCGAGATTTCTTCTTCAAACCTGACCATTCTGCTCTAATATAGCAAGCCACCACTAAGCTTAATAGCAATACAACGATTTTCTACACAATACCCAAGATGTGCAACTAGGGTATACAGAGTTTAAAAAACATGATTCATCTTCCATCTACTAACTCTTCTTAACGTGCTTTGACAACAATCCAAGTCATCATTACAGGAAACAACATAGACACACTTATAAAGCAAACACCAATAGCACCTAAAGATGTCGAGGAAACTGATGGAACTGGATGAAAAATAGGCAACTAACCTTTATTACAAAAGAAAACTCTGATCAGTATCAATGAAATACAGAGTAGATATCAAGAATGATAGAGTAGGATTCTCTCTGTATCTCTCCTGGTATTCGAGAGACCTGATTCTCTCCCTCCCAATTTCTCTCAAGAACCGAAAGCTAATTCCAATTTTCCCTCTATTCCTAGTTATACCTTATAAACCACCTTCTCTTCCTTCCCATTCTGTAAAAGCTTTTCCTAACTAGCACTCCAGCAATCATATTACAACTAACTAACTACCTCTTCAGTTATTACAGCTGTTTCCCTCATCCCACTCCTAACAATACTCCCCCTCTCTGAAACATTACCTTGTCTAACAGTTTTTCCATGTCTACACAAGTTTTCCATGTCTAACAGCAAAAGCACTAAGGCAGGGTCCCTAGAATTCTAGCTCGGAATTTCAGCATTGACTGGACAACCATACCTCAACATCATATAATATCCAGAAGGGTCAAATATGAAACCCTGAGGGACTATCCTAACATCCAACAGGTGTAACAATACACTTGTAGGATTCTCTTTATATCTCCAGACTCCAAGTGTTTGAGAAACCTGGTTCTTTCAATTACAATTTCTCTCAATAACCAAAAACTAAATCCAATCTTCCATCTATTTCTAGCTATACTCTACAAACCCCCTTATCTTCTTTCCCATTCAGTTAAAGCTGCTCCTAACTAACAGCCCAGCTGTCATATTACAACTAAAAGATCCTTCCAACTAAATATTCAGTTATTACAGTTGTTTCCCTTATCAACCACCTAACAGAAACCAATCTCACGCAATAATAAAGTATGAAACCATAATTTACCCAAAGGTATTTCCTATTTGACCTCAAAATGCAACGCCAATCCTATATGGTATCAAAAATTGTTTTTATTTTTCATCTCCCAAGAACAAAAAGAGCACAATCATCTCATTTGATAGGCTTCTGTACAAGCTAACCATCATGCATACATTAAAAACAAATAACAGTGGGCTGCCAAGCCAACCATTGTGCACTTTTAATCTTGTTCCATTTCTTCGGTTTGGTTGTAATTTTCTTTCTTTAGTTTTCTTGTGGGGGATATCTTGTCCTCCTCACTTTGTACCTTTCTTCTTTCTTAATATTTTTCTTATTTATAAATAATAAATAATAATAATAATAATAATATTAAATTTGAGTGACAAGCAAACTCTAAAATCAATCATGAGGGCTTAACAAAAAACAATTTAGCATCAAATGTAAGGGTGTGCCTCCATGCCCAAAAACAAACACAACCACAAACTTTTCAAGTAACTAATTCAAAATGAACACCAAACATACCTGGCTTGCTTTGGCCATGAAGCTAGAGAGCCCCAAAACCTCTTCAAATGCAATAGCCTTATCAATCTTGACACCAGATATGCCATGAAATCTCTGCAATCCAAAATTCAGCAGCACACAATCATTCAACGAAAAACCCGAGACGCCGATAATCCAATCAACCAACACAAAGAACAAGAAACATAACAAACCTTGAGTTGTATAGCAAGGACATTAGGTGCTTGGAGTATGGACATTTGCTTCTTAGCCGACACCAATTTCTTACAACTGAACAACGCCCACAAGTTCATGCTTTCAATAAAACCCATGCATACCCAAAAACAAAGATTTTAAAAAACTTAAAAGCAAAAAGGAGAAGAACACACTCACTTATCACACTTGTACTTATTATTGCCATCTAAAACCTTAGGCTGAAAATACTTTTGCATGGAGTCTTCAACCGAGTTACTATGGAAAATGTCAAGATTGATATCCATTATCTCATCAACCTTATTGGACTCAAATCCACAACACAGACACTTCACCTGACTTTGTAAGGCTCCACCAAAAATCTCCTTCACCACGGCACTGCCACTGGCACCACCCGAGGCGGAGGTATCGTTGGCAGTATCTTTCCGACGGAGCTTCTTGAGGCGGAGGCAGGTGTTGTGGTAGGCGTAGATGACGTGAATGAGGAACTCGTGCGCGTCCTCCTGCTGACCTAATACAGACCTAATAAAAAATTGAAAGAAATATATTACAATGTTTGATTAAAATTGAAAGAAATTGAAAGAAATATACATACCTAATACAGACCTAATAAAAAATCTGAAAGAAATATATACATATTGGATGACAAATTGTAATTTATTGAATTATTAATTGATTGATCATTTATTCTTTAATGTTTGATTATTTGATTTGCAATGTTTGATTGGATTAGGAAGGGTTAACAAACATCATTTGATTAGATATGATGAGTACTCAATAATGGGTTAGTGATATTTTAGGAATTAAGAAATTAAAAAAAGAAAAAAAATAGTGTATGAAGCCGATATTTGAGCCAGATACATCAATGAAGAATAAGAAAATAATTTGCAAGAAACCAGTGTTATAAGAACCGGACCGGACCGACCGGTTCGAACCGGAAACCGGTAAACCGGCCATGAGACCGGTCCAGTCAAAGTAGTAGACCGGAAATGCAAGTGACCCGGTGTGAATCGGCCAGTTTTAATAAAACCGGTGACTCGCCGGGCCAAAAAAAAAATTGTTCGGATGAAACTAAACACAGAGAAGGAGAGGGAGGACGAGGAGACCATGACGAAGGAGTAGTAGAAGATATTAGAAGAAAGATTGGCCATGAAGAGGCAATGATGTTCGCCATTGAAGTCTGAAGAGAAGACATAGCGAAGGAGAGAGAAGTTCAAAAACAGCTATGAAGAAGAAAGAGAAAAAATGAGCCAGAGAGACTTTGGGAAGTTCAAAAACAGCTGTGAAGAAGAAAGAGAAAGTGAGAGAGAGACTTTGGGTTTCGTAATTTACACGCTGCATTGCCCATTGCCACTTATTTCTTATCTTATCTCTTCCTTTTACAATATCTTATTATTTAAATTTACAATTTTTTATTTCTTTATTTTCACTATCTTCATATATGCCATTAATTACTATGATGTCATGATTTTTTTTTCAAAAATTGAAATATAAAATATAAATTATATATATATTTAACCGGTTTAAGCGGAACCAGTGACCCAATGACCCAGTACCTTAACCGGTTCGATCACCGGGCCGGTTCTGATAACATTGCAAGAAACCCATATCCCAACCCAAAACTTCAACTATAAATAGAGGCCCAGCCTAACCAAACTAATTTACTTTCAATCCTGAAGGAATTCTCTTCTCCTCTACTACTATCTCTTCTTACTTCATAAACTTATTTTATATTCTTCTAGTTACCAACCGCCCCAAATTATTCTCTTTCCTCTAGAAGTTAGAGCAAAAATGGTTAGCAAAGATAGAGACAAGGTAATCTTAATCCCTAGGTTCTCTTATATAATCCCATAATTTATTCTGATTTTTAAGGCGTATTTTATTATTTTTATTTTTCTTGAAATCTGAGTCGTTGAATAGACTCTTTGTTCGGTCACAATCATGTTGCACATATGATATTTGAATATTATATACAATTTATTTTTGTTTTTTCTGGGGGGATTAGCAGGTGCTAGAAGGGGAAAAAAAAGGAAAAAGACTAACTCAAGATCAGATGAAGAGACTTACCCTAGGTTTTCAATTGATATACTAGACTATTTGTAGGCTAAAATTTGAATTTCTAAAACTGCAACCCTAAATAGCCATAAACACAATTAAAACCCAACTTAATTACAAAGAAATAACGAATGACTCTTAAAATCTATAACTGCTAACCTTATGACTCATAAATTCGATAACTGCTAACCTTATCACTCATGAATTCCATAACTCCTAACCTTATGACTCATAAATTTCGTAACTGCTAACCTTATGACTCATAAATTTCATTAAAATAAAACTCCACATTTAATTAACTTAATTTCCTAATTTAACGGTGCGGGTTCTTACAGATAACATTGCAAGAAACTCATATCCGAGCAAAAAACATCAACTATAAATAGAGGCCTAGCATAACCAAACTAATTTACTTTCAATCCTGAAGGAATTCTCTTCTCCTCTATTACTATCTCTTCTTACTTCATAAACTTGTTTTATATTCTTCTAGTTACCAACCGCCCCAAATTATTCTCTTTCCTCTAGAAGTTAGAGCAAAAATGGTTAGCAAAGATAGAGACAAGGTAATCTTAATCCCTAGGTTCTCTTATATAATCCCATAATTTATTATAATTTTTAAGGCGTATTTTATTTTTCTTGAAATATGAGTTGTTGAATAGACTCTTTGTTCGGTCACAATCTTGTTGCACATATGATTTTTGAATATTATATACAATTTTTTTTTTGTTTTTTCTAGGGGGATTAGCAGGTGTTAGAAGGGAACAAAAAAGGAAAAAGACTAAGAGTGGAACAGAGAGGGAAAAAACTGAAAAAAGCGCGATGAGATTGCGGTGGCGGGGTGGCCCTACAGATGACTTGGCAGCCGAGTCTCCTGAGTCAGATGCCCTTCCCCACTAATAAGGTTATCAAAACAATAAAAAAACAAATATCAAAGCCTCAATAGAAGACTCAGGAGACTCGGCTGCCATGTCATCTGTAGGGCCACCCCGCCACCGCAATCTCATCGCGCTTTTTTCAGTTTTTTCCCTCTCTGTTCCACTCTTAGTCTTTTTTCTTTTTTGTTCCCTTCTAACACCTGCTAATCCCCCTAGAAAAAACAAAAAAAAATTGTATATAATATTCAAATATCATATGTGCAACATGATTGTGACCGAACAAAGAGTCTATTCAACAACTCAGATTTCAAGAAAAATAAAATACGCCTTAAAAATCAGAATAAATCATGTGATTATATAAGAGAACTAGGGATTAAGATTACCTTGTCCCTATCTTTGCTAACCATTTTTGCTCTAGAGGAAAGAGAATAATTTGGGGCGGTTGGTAACTAAAAGAATATAAAATAAGTTTATGAAGTAAGAAGAGATAGTAGTAGAGGAGAAGAGAATTCCTTCAGGATTGAAAGTAAATTAGTTTGGTTAAGCTAGGCCTCTATTTATAGTTGATATTTTTTGCTCGGATATGAGTTTCTTGCAATGTTATCGGTAAGAACCCGCACCGTTAAATTAGGAAATTAAGTTAATTAAATGTGAAGTTTTATTTTAATGGAATTTATTAGTTATAAGGTTAGCAGTTACAAATTTATGAGTCATAAGGTTAGCAGTTATGGAATTTATGAGTTATAAGGTTAGCAGTTATGGAATTTATGAGTCATAAGGTTAGCAGTTATAGATTTTAAGAGTCAGTCGTTATTTCTTTGTAATTAATTTGGGTTTTAATTGTGTTTATGGCTATTTAGGGTTGCAGTTTTAGAAATTCAAATTTTAGCCTACAAATAGTCTAGTATATCATTTGAAAACCTAGGGTAAGTCTCTTCATCTGATCTTGAGTTAGTCTTTTTCCTTTTTTTTCCCTTCTAGCACCTGCTAATCCCCCAAAAAAAATTGTATATAATATTCAAATATCATATGTGCAACATGATTGTGACCTAACAAAGAGTCTATTCAACGACTCAGATTTCAAGAAAAATAAAAATAATAAAATACTCCTTAAAAATTAGAATAAATTATGGGATTATATAAGAGAACCTAGGGATTAAGATTACCTTGTCTCTATCTTTGCTAACCATTTTTGCTCTAAGTTCAAGAGGAAAGAGAATAATTTGGGGCGGTTGGTAACTAGAAGAATATAAAATAAGTTTATGAAGTAAGAAGAGATAGTAGTAGAGGAGAAGAGAATTCCTTCAGGATTGAAAGTAAATTAGTTTGGTTAGGCTATGCCTCTATTTATAGTTGATGTTTTTGGCTCAGATATGAGTTTCTTGCAATGTTATCTGTAAGAACCTGCACCGTTAAATTACGAAATTAAGTTAATTAAATTTGGAGTTTTATTTTAAAGGAATTTATGAGTCATAAGGTTAGCAGTTATGGAATTTATGAGTCATAAGGTTAGCAGTTATGGAATATATGAGTTATAAGGTTAGCAGTTATGGAATTTATGAGTCATAAGGTTAGCAGTTATAGATTTTAAGAGTCATTCGTTATTTCTTTGTAATTAAGTTGGGTTTTAATTGTGTTTATGGCTATTTAGGGTTGCAGTTTTAGAAATTCAAATTTTAGCCTACAAATAGTCTAGTATATCAATTGAAAACCTAGGGTAAGTCTCTTCATCTGATCTTGAGTTAGTCTTTTTCCTTTTTTTCCCCTTCTAGCACCTGCTAATCCCCCCAGAAAAAACAAAAATAAATTGTATATAATATTCAAATATCATATGTGCAACATGATTGTGACCGAACAAAGAGTCTATTCAACGACTCAGATTTCAAGAAAAATAAAAATAATAAAATACGTCTTAAAAATCAGAATAAATTATGGGATCTGGCTCAAATACACTATTTTCTTATTCTTCATTGATGTATCTGGCTCAAATATCAGCTTCATACACTATTTCTTTTTTTCCTTTTTTTAATTTCTTATTTCCCAAAATATCACTAACCCATTATTGAGTACTCATCACTTCTAATCAAATGATGTTTGTTAACCCTTCCTAATCCAATCAAACATTGCAAATCAAATAATCAAACATTAAAGAATAAATGATCAATCAATTAATAATTCAATAAATTACAATTTATCATCTAATATGTATATATATATATGGAGAGGGATCATTTGACTCTAGAGTAAGATTTATAAGTCTTACTCTCCATCCTAGCCGTTGATTTCCGTCCATCCAACGGTTATAGTTTAGGAAATTATATTAATTAATTAATTATTAATTACATTATAAATGACAACCGTTAATTTTCGTCCATCAACGGCTGAGATGAGGAGTAAGACTTAAAAGTCTTAGTCTGGAGTCAAAAGAACCCTATATATATATATATATATATATATATATATATAATATTTATTATTAAATTACAAAGTATCAAAATCAATTTCCAATAGCACTCATATCGCATGAAATAACTTTTTCAAAGGTAAAATATATATTATAATTTGTTATCTATCACCATCAAATATACAAATATATACACACACACACACACATATATATATTTATATTATTACTACTAATTTATAGTTTATTATTATTATTATTAATTTTTATTTTATAGACATTATTATTATTAATATATTATTATTATTATTATAAATTACTATTATTTTTCTGGGATATTACAATCTTGGAGTGCAATAAATCTGCCTTAAGTCCAGTGGCTGACCCAGGAATTTTATCTAGGGGGAGAAAAATAAAAATACCCCTTCATAAATAAAAGTACTTCAAATATAATACAGACCTAATGGGAAAAAAATTGAAAGAAATATATTACAGAAATTAAAATCACTTCAGTTGACTCTTACTGTACGTGTTTTCATATTGTTAAACTCATCTATAATTGAATATGTGCTAAAACTCAAAACAAAAGATTTGGTTTGTGATTTAATTAAAAATAAAAATAAAAATTAATAATAAAAAGGAAAATAAAATAAAGATTTGATTTGTGATTTAAACTCTAAAATTAATTTGAGAAATTTTTATTAATAAAGGAAATAATTAATAAATATTCAAAAACTCTAAGGAAGAACAATTTTATTTTTGAAAAATATTCATAAGCCATCATGAATTTCAAACCACGAATAATAACCAAGAAACTTATAGCATTAATCATTAATTTCAAAAATAAAATCCTTCTTCCTTTGAGATTTAGAATATTTATTTAATTATTACCTTTATTAATACTGATTTTTCAAATTAATTTCTGAGTTTAAATCACAAATCAAATCCTTATTTATCTTTTTATATTAAATCACAAATCCAGAACTCAGAGGCTTTTGGGTTTAACCGCTCTTATAATACCATTCTTGCAAATTTAAATTGTGTTTGTAAGAATAAAATATGTCAAATGAAATGTCATTGCGTAGATCTCGAAAAGTTATGCGAAATAAAAAAACAATTACCTGATTTAGATACCCGAGTCAAAATTTATGGGAAAATAGGTCATCATTTATTACAAATATAAAATGACACTACTTTCTGCCTTCGAAATTGAGCCTATTAATTTCGCTATATTCAAAAAAAACTATAATAACAATGAAAACACTCTAAAATGTTTCCTATTTAATAAGTTTATAAATTCAAATTTTTAATTCATTCTACCACCTCTTGATGCATTGAAATTGGTTAAGTCTATTAATGATATTTATTATTATACCTATAATTTTTTTTGCATGAGTAATTGTTAACCCTATTAATATCCCACTATTGAGCTTATTTAGTAAAAAAATAAAATTATTTTGTGTATAAATAGTGGTTGGTGATCAAAACCCAGAATTCAAATCAAAAGCCTCATAAAACAAATTAGCTAATTACAAAGTCAAACTAAAGGAGTTATAGATTAAACAAAAAAATATTTAAAATTATAAATAATGTATAGTTGAGTAAACAATAATTTAAATTTTAAATTTAAATAAAAAATAAGAAATGACATATCTTCTATATCTATACGGAAAATCATTCTTTGGCAAGTTGCTGATTGTTGCTCTCTCCTCCAATATCCACATTCATACTACAGACCACTTTAATTTTTTCCACTTTTAGAAACGTTGCAAATTTGAATTTTTATTTGATAAGTGGGAAAAAATTTCAGCATTCATTACAAAATATTTCACTTTTCAGATTTGAATTTTGAAATTTGAACTTGATGTGTGGGAATATAGCTCATCATTTATTACAAATATAAAATGACATTACTTTCTGCCTTGGAAATTGAGTCTATTAATTTCGCTACATTCAAGAAAAACTATAATAACAATGAAACCACTCTAAATTATTTCCTATTTAATAAGTTTCTAAATTCGAAATTTTAATTCAAATTTTTAATTCTACCACTTCTAGAAGCATTGAAATTAGTTAAGTCTATTAATGATATTTATTATTATACCTAAAAGTTTTTTGCATGAGTAATTGTTAACCCTATTAATATCTCACTATTGAGCTTAATTAGTAAAAAAATAAAATTATTGTGTATAAATAGTGGTTGCTACCCGGTTAATTATGCTTGTTTAATATGTTGTGTTAATGCCTGGTAATTGGAGGGCACCACATTTTTTTTATGAATTATTTTTTGCGTATGAAAAAACTCCACCTATGAATGTTCACCTGTCCCAAGCCAGGTAAAGAGGAAGGTTGTGTTAGGCATGTAGGGAGCCAGTTTTATAATAGAGTTACTTTTATGAGATAAACCCAAATGATTTTTTGTGTATCAAAACTTTGTGTACCTAGACTCAAAATTCCACTTTTCCTCTACGTAATCATGTGTATTATTGGTGTATGATATGTTTTATTTTTTATTATGCCTAATGAGTTTCAATTTGCAATATTCCACATCTGAAAACTGTGGTTCAGTTACTTGCAAAAATGGAAAGCAGCCAGCTTAGTTCGCTGTCCCAAAATCATCCTCTCAAGGTATAATAGCTTTGTCACAGACACTCATGTATATTACCTTCTGATTGAAATGAAAATGGGGGAAATCTAGGTAAAGGAAGCCCATAAGAGAACTTAAAATGGCTCATTTGGTCGAATTGGTGAAGGCTTGACAGAAAAGTCTTTGTTCTTCAAATGCTTTCTACAATGTTCCTTTCTCCACCAGGGAAAGAAGAAAGGAAGAAACAAAATTTAAAAAGCTTGTGCGTGAGTGAGGTCAACTTTTTGAATTACTTTGGTACTATGCGTGACTGATCATGTTCTATCATTTGCCCTATCAGGAACTTGAACCAGGAAACCAATCTCAAGGGACAAGTTAATGAAATGTATGTTGCTTGGGAATCTCACCTCTCATCAATTCATGCAGAATCTTTACAAGGTTTGAAACTAAACTGATCATCCTTAATTTCATCGTCCATATATTTTCCTTCTTGGAGTCTTCTTGCAAAATGTTGTTCCCTTTTGCCTCTTGTTCTATTAATCTCATTAACTCAGGAAGAGTTCCCAACTTTTTTCATTATCCTTATCAGCATGATTAGTGGGGTGATCAAAATCATAAGATGTGATTCTTGTATTGTCAATTTCAAAAGATTCACTTTCAAGTATGTATTTGGTCTTAACACAAAAGAAGAAAGAAAGATTAATGTAGTGATGAGGTGAGAGGTAAAGAAACCAGGATAATTTAGAAAATCCATTTATTAATAGCAAATATTGAAAAAGAAACATGTGAACCCGTTTTTCAAAAAGTCTTCCAAAGCCTTTGGCTGTGCAATAGGATTAACATTACAAAATTACTTTGAGTGAGATTCTAAGATCTTAGGCAACTTGGTGATCTCCTAGTTGTTGAGCTCTGTACTTGGAGAACATCAATAAACCAAGTTAATGTTATGATCCATAGGATAATACAACCGAGCTTTTGAAGCATCGGGCTGATGTTTTTGGATCAAGTGACCGCTATTGATGATAATCATCCTATATATCATGTATGTGTACACATTTTCAGCTTGTGCTTTTGGTTTTTTAATCTTTGATAATCAAACTTTCGCCAAATGTTATGTGCAAAGTGATGCGTCTTTTATTGTTTTTATTTAAATCAATTTTCTTTTGTTGCTATGCAACTATTTCCTGACAAAATAAAAAACCACTTACTGCGGTGGCGGCACTTCTACTCCCTAGTCCCTACGACAGCACAACGTTGTATCTTAATTTTTTTATTGTACTTCATCAGTACTAAATTCAACATTAATTGTTATTCTCTTTTGATAAAAGTGATTTTAATGTAGATAGAGAAGGATGAAGGAATACTAAAGTCAACACTAAATTTTCACATTACTGATAAAAGTTAAGACTAAGACACAAAAGCTAGTATCAGATGCAGGCATTTTAACCAACAAAATGACTTGACAGATAAAAAAGGACAAAAGCTACATTGAAGAGTTCAGATATTATTAAAGCTTATGAAAATTACTTGTGCAGTACTAATTTATAAATTCATTGTGAACTCATGTAACTGAATGAAAGTACCACATAAAAGTTGGAGACAAAAGTAGCCATCTACCATCTAGATCTGTTTCTTGTTCATGATAAACAATTGCTTATTTACGTATTACAATTTGTTTCTTTTCTGATTATAATGCTTCTGGAATCCCTGTTTTTGTACATGAAGGTCCAAATTGCAAATTCAGAAATAATGTGAACTGCTGTCAGTTGCATTCAAATAGTAAACAGTTTAATTTGATTCTCACAAAAGTCTTTATCCCAATTCTACAAATCCAGGTGGGATTACCTACCATAATAATGAACATCTCTTACCTAATCAAACAGTTGAAATGCTAACTTCTAATAATCGTGCTTCTATCTGCATTCTATATTATCAGAGAAAATTTTCGGTGCTCTAGTGCTTTATGGACATTTAAAGTAAAAACTCATTCATTGCCCTAATTGCATTTAGGGAAAAATGTTTATCCTTTTAAATGACACAACTTATATCCTTTCACTCTCACACAGAAGTGGGATCCACACCTTTAATTTTTTTGTCAACTCTCTCTCTTCCTTTATCTATCTCTTTCTCTATCTTAAAATGACACAACTTTACATCTTTTAAAATGACACACACTTTACCCTTGCATTTATGAAGAAGTTGCTAAATAAAAATGGGTGTAAACACAGTTACGTGAGTGTGTGCTTCTATTTTAGGTGGGTGTAGTATGTATTACAGTGAGATGGGTAATACTTCTCTTATGTTGCATAAGAGAAGTATTATCTCATGCTCAAACAAAAAATAGGAGAGAGAAAAAAGTTGAAGGTTAGAGAAAAAAAAATCTTGTGGGACCTATTTAAAAAATGTGAGTGTAGGAGATAATAATTTTTTTATGTAACATAAGAAAAGTAATTCCCTTCTTCTATATTATAAACTAGCCAGACGCATATCAGAAGGATGAACAAAGGCTTCACCTTCAGCATCAAGCAAAGATCTCTCTTTAAAAAAAAAAAAAATCTGCTTCAAGAATCTTTAATAAAAAAAATGTCATTTTTCTATTTAACTATTATTAAGCTACAACCTATTAGTTATCTCACTTTTAGTTTAAAAAATAGAAGATCTAAACAGACTCTTAATTCAAGTAGTGCTATTTGGGAGAACAATAAGCAGTCATGCTATTTGGGAGAATGATGCATTAAATTAGATTTCAAGTAGTGCTAAAATCCTCCTTGTGGATATTCCTTTTCATCATTTATTTTCGGTGGTGCTATTAACAGCAGAATTGCGAAGTTCACCTAACTGATTATTTTTGTAATTTTCGAAAAAACAAAATAAAAATCTTTTGACTGCTGCTTGAATCCCTCTTTCCAAAAACCACTCTTCTCACGCATTAATAATTTTGTCCCATAAAAGTGTGATAAAACCACTTGTTCGAACTTTGAGCAATCAATTCCTCCTCGTAGAATAGTCAAGAAGAAACTGTGTCATTTTAAATAACACAAGTTGTGATATTTCATAGACACAAAGAGGTATGGGTCTAACTGAGAAAATAAAAAATAAAAAATAAAATAAAGGTATCAACTTTTCTTCTATTAAAAAAAAGAAACCTATCAAATATATTTCTATTCTAGAATATTGAAATCTGAAAACAGTGAGATAAGAGTAATGTTCTAATTTATTGTGGGGTTAAAAAAAACAAAGTAAAAAAAAAAGTGGGT